>AYEL01079212.1:0-45482 GCA_000484575.1 Olivierus martensii
AGTTCCGATATTTAGTTTCATTTCGTCAGTTAGACGTTACGTTGTTGTTAGATTGTTTTATAATTACTTAGTATTAAGTTAGAACTTAGAAAAAGACCTGAGCTCAGGCCGAACTCTGGAATTTGCAGAGTCGCTAGCCGTTAGGTTTAGCTTATAATTGGAATTATTGCATTCGTTCTAATTCGCGACTTTGCAATCCCACCATGAGTAATAATTGGTCCACGGAAAGATTCCGAAATGGTGGCTATCATATAGCATTTGCACATTTATTTCAACCTCTTGCAAATTTATTTAACCCATTTGCAAATATATTTAACCCATTTGCAAATTTATTTAAACCTTTTACAAATTTATTTAAACTGAGCAAAACAGTCGATGGATGGAAAAGGAACGCCTGCACGAGTCTGTTCGCCTGTTCTCCGACTGCGATTTTGGGTTTAAAATTTAAACCGACTTATACTGTATATACGCGGCTTCAAAATCACGTATAAAATAGAATACGGGGAAATTAAAAAGTGCAGAAGGGATAATTTTGAGGAGCTAAACGAGGAAACAGGCCAAAACTACGTAATCCCTTCGCTTAATATATAGAAGCAGCAATTGAGAAAGAGCCTAGAATGACTTATGAAAATCAGAGAGAAGTTTCTTGAACATGAAATTAAGTATGCCTTCCATAAGAAATGCATTATACAGTATATAGTATTACTTCCCAGGATCGCGCCAATTACATTATGGACATGTTTCTCTTGTTATTAGCCGCAGCTACTAGCCAACCACTCCACTAAATTTATTACAGTATATATTTATTAATACCTATATATATTTTTCTCTCTTAAAAATTTGTATTAATTTGAAAAAATCAATAAATTTATTTTCATATATCAATATTATACTCGTTTATTCACTGTCCTTTCTCCCCATTTTGTTAAGTGTTTGTAGCCGAAAATTTGAATATATGTGCAAAAGGTTTAAATAAATTTGCAAAAGGTTTAAACAAATCTGCAAAAAGTTTAAATATATTCGCAAAAGGATTAAATCAATTTGCAAAAAGTTTAAACAATTTCACGCCAGTTTAAATACATTTGAAAAAGGATTAAATCAGTTTGTAAAAAGTTAAAATAAATTTGCGAATGCTATATACAGTATTTTTTTTTTGCATATTTTATGCCTCCTTTCCAATCAGAGAGATTACTAAGGGGGCGGGGCCAGTTCCAACCAGGAGACTGCACCCACACCCGTGGAAGGGGGCCGGATGGTGAAGGACGAGGATCACCCACCAGCATATTTTATGCCCCCTTTCCAATCAGGAAGATTACTAAGGGGGCGGGACCAGTTCCAACCACGGGCTGCACCCACATCCTGTGTAGGGGGGCCGGATGGTAAATGATGGGAATCACCGGACTGGGCCCAGTAAGCGGACCGGATGGTGAAGGACGGGGATCACCGGGCCGGGCCCAGTATCCCAGGGGCCGGATGATGAAGGACGGGAATCACCGGACCGGGCCAGTACCCCGAAAAAATCCGGGACCAGACCCGGGTCCTCCTGCGTGGCATGCTAAGGCGTTACCACTCGGACATCCGGCTGCCCAAATCATATACAGTATATTTAAATATACCTTGGTCGGCCGGAGGACCGCATGGTAAAGCTGTGCCTTACCATCCTGGAAGATCCGAGTTCAAATCCGGGTCCCACACTTCTAGTTTTTCAAAAGGGGTCTGGGCTCGCCCGCTGAATCCCCATCCTTCAACCTTCCGGTTGACCCCATCATAGGTGTTGGCCAGACTGTGATGGGCTCTACAAATAGCTGCCGCCAGATAAAGTATAACCCTTGTGCGATATGACGGCTTAACTACATTACACTAATCTAATCTAATCTAAATGTCCCTTGTAGTCGGCCGGATTGGCCGCGTGGAAACGCTTCGGCTTTCCACTCTGGAGGACCCGGGTTCGAGTCTCGGGTCCCACCCCTTGATAATATTTATCATGGGGTCCGGGCCCGGCCCGTCGATCCCCGTCCTCCACAATCCGGCTGACCCCTCCGTAGGGGTGGGCAGCCTTCCCCGTCCTCCACAATCCGGCTGACCCCTCCGCAGGAGTGGGCAGCATGTGGAAGGGCTTGTTTTGCCCCGCCACTTAGTACTCTTACTGAGTGGAACGTGGCGTCATCTGTTGACAAAAAAAAAAAGTCCCTTGTGAGATCCAACAGCATAACTAAAATTCATCCTAATCTTATATATTATCTGTATTTGTAATTTTACAAGAAAATCTAAGTGTATTAGACCCATATAAACATTTGCATAATATTTTCTGTAAATTTATATAAATATTAAAATTTTACACTTTAAGTGCATCTAATTGTGGAAGGAGCTGATAATAAAAATATTAACAACTCTATAAATCTAATCAAAATTCAATTGTAACTTGATTTCAATCTGCTGGATTTTTTTTTTCAATTTTCAATTCTGGACAAGAAACGCAAAATTGAAAACAAATATCTGGCAACTTCATTTTACACAGAGTGCCGCTAGATGGCATGCGGTTACGAGAGTAACCCAACGAGATATAAGGGAGTAACCTAAAACCTATAGCCCTATGCCTATAGCTGCCAGGCAAGGAAGTGTTGCTTGCATCGCTGCTGGCACTAGATGTAATAGACCTACGCGTATCTAGCAAAAATTTAGATAGAAATGCTTATCCAGTTGCGATGATGTAAAATATTTCGTTTGATTCGTTTTAATCAATTTTATACAACAAAAATTTGAATTTAAATCATGATAATAACCGTGTTTATTTAATAAAATATTATGATAACTAATTTTTATCATAATAATCAGTCTTATGATAACCAATAGCGCAATTTTATCCTTTTATTATCGGATTTAATAATAACGATTCTGTTGCAAGAAATCAAAGATATTGAAAGATGTATCGTTGTGTAATAATCTTATTTAACTTAATCAAATTTAAATTATATACTGTAATTAAATTTGAATTCATGATGATTTTAAATTTATCAAAAAAAATTAAACATTTTTTTTTTTTTAATAATAGGTACAAAGTCTATTGTTATTTACCAGATTACGAAGATTTAATCAAGGTCATACTATCTTAAAACAACATTTTTCTTTTTAAAGTCACAAAATTTTCATAACCAAATATTGCATTGAATAATATATTTAAAATTTTTATGTTAATTTATGGGATGAGAAATTAATTTCTATATAAAAATTAAGATACAGTAATAGATTTGATGCTTATTTTTCATTGAAAATCAAATGCTTTCTTACATGCTGAAGATACGATATAAAATATTTGAATCATTTTAAGATTTCTGAAAGAATGAAGTGGTAGAAATGTTAAATAATTTTATTTATAAAATTTTGTAATAAAAAAAAAAAAAAAATGCTGTTGAAATCCTATGAAGTTTCAAATAGTATATTTTATCAATTGAAGCCTTAATTTTTATCAAAAGAACTTTGACGTTCCGAATCAGATTAACGAAAGTAATTGTGCTACTTACTACAACTAAGATTAAATAAAGAGAAAACTCGATTACTTGTTTCCTATTTATTTCACAACCCTCCTCTTAAACAAGCCTATGAGAATTTTCCGGTACGTATTTGAACTATAAAAACAAGTAAGTAACAATAAACAATTGCATTCTATATAATAAAAAAGAAAACGTGCTTAACAGTAGTTATCTGTAAATTTATCAAAATTGTTATTTTTATTAAATTTTTAATAAAATATATGAATAAATGTAATGTAGTTTGTATTAAAAAAAAAAAAAAAAAAAAAAAAATAAGAAAAAAAAAAAAAAAAAAAAAAAAAAAAAAAAAAAAAAAAAAAATGGTAGAATTCTACTTTGACTGTCTCGCATGTTCGTGGAGCCGCGAGCACACATTAAATTCGATGTACCGTCGATACTAATATGCGAGTGAATGCATATTACCATTGACTTTATCGAGCACAGGCATTAAGGCGCAATATGATGCGACTTATTATTATTAGACGCGTCACACTAGGCTCATACGCGAAAACGCGTGGCAGTCAGAATAGAATCCTACTGGTATGGAGTAAAAGATGTTTTTAGTAGTAGTATAAAATCGTCGCTCGAATTAATTTCGTTGAAATTTATTTTTGTTAAAATAAGATATAATTTCATTACTTAAAAGAAAATCAATCTAAATAAATTATTAAAAATAAAGAATTTAAAAAATTGAATTATAGTGTACAGTTAGAATTTTGGGTTTAATTTCACTTTATGAAATTCCCTTTTTTTTTTTCATTTTTGTCTCATAAATGGAGAAACTAGAAAAGTTTATCACATAATAAATACTAAAATCCTACTTGATTTTTGTATCAAAAAAAAAAAAAAAAATTCCATAATTTGTGATAAGCCATATCAATTGGAAAAATTACTTTTCATAGTCTTTTAGCAGAATAATTGTACGATATTTTAGTTGAAAAATTGAACAACTGAAAGGTTTTTACTATTTTCATATATGATTAAAATCTTCATTTCTACATTAAATTGAAAATGCTGTTCAAAAAAGCAATTTCAATTAATTTAGCTTATAATAAATGACTAGTAGTAACAGAAGTTTATGAAATATGTATTAATAATATGATCTATCTGTTCAAGTTTTTCTTTTCTGAAATCACTCATTTGCACTCAACATTGCATTTTCTAATATTGTTTTAATAAAATACATCTTTCATAGCCTAACCTGTTAAGTTTTTATTAATTTTGTCCTTTTTACTTTTTAATGAGATGTTCAGAGAAAGTAATTGATATTAAATCTTTAAAAAGTCAATTTACAAAAGCATATCAGAAGTGTATATCTTCAACTTATGAGCCCATGTGACCAATCTAGAAGTTGAGACTATCTCAAAAATTTTATAACATTAAATAGCATCTCTATAATTTTTACATTGTGAGTTTCTCACAATGTGTTGAAGCACTATGTTAAACTTTTCTGTTAAAGCAATGGCATATTATAAAAAAGAAAATTTTGAATATATCCATGGATCTATATAAGCTAAATAATGATATAAAGAAATTTCATTTTGTTTAATAATATACTTTCATATTTTCAATACTGTCAATAGGCCTAATTTAGCAGATTGAGTCTATTGATAGTATTGAAAGTATTTCTATTTTATAATAAAATTTCCTGTTAAATGTTTTTATGTATTAAGCATTTAACATAAAAGCATTAATCAATAAATTAATATGAGAAATATTAATTTATTAATTAATATTTAATTAATTTATGACTAAAAACTTAAGAGCCAGATAGCATTACAATAAAAAATTCAATTTAATAATACAAATAAAAAATTCAATTTTATTGCATACTGAACATGAAAACATTAAAATTACTCTTAATAAGTCTCCTTTTTACAAACATAAATTACTTCAGTTAAGTTTACATTTTAATAAGAAATGTGAAATTTAAACTTTACTTGCATTATATTTCAAATTATTAGCAAATTAAAAGAATAAAAAATAAAAATAAATTCATTAAATATAAAGTAAAACATTGATTAAATAATATATTTAAAATTAAATTCACAAAAAATAAAATGAAAATGGGTGCAATAAACAAAAATACAATAATTAGCATACTTAGGACCTGAACAGAAATCTGTTTACCAAAAATATTTTTTAAGCAATTCCCATCATCAATTGGTTACAAACTAATAATATACAAGAAAAACAAACTTATTACTGAGACAAAAGTTAACAAATGATATCATTCTTTGTGGATGGAGAAATAGAATTCACCCACTATGTTTTCTGCATATTGTAAGAGAAGACTAAAAGGGGCTTCCTTTTTTTCCAGCTAATACCTGCTACATTTCTTCTGGAAAGATTCTTTCCCTCTTTCTTGCTTTCTTATATTCTTACTTTATTCTTCATTTTTTCAAAGAGACCTATAAAGGGTAAAATAAGAAGAATATAGACTGAGGGAAAAAGTGGAAAGAGTATATAGGAAGGCATGAGGGAAGAGGAAAAAGATCTTGCCAAAAGAAATATAGCAAGCCATTAGTAAAAAAAAAAGGACAGCTTTTGGTTACTTCTTTTAGCATCCAGATGAGACAATGGACAAATTTTACTCTCATTAATGGGATGCTGAAGCCTACTGTCAGCCCATGTAACATCCCAGCTCTTTGATGTTTGTTACAATAAGAAAATTCCATCTCATAAATCTTTATCTATATAGGGCTATATGGTATTAAATTTTTGATGCCTGTAGAACAGCCTTTTTTCAATCTTTTTTATCTTGGAAGAACCCTTGAAATACTTTTTAGATCTCAAGGAATTCATGCATAAATAAAAATTATTATATCTACAACTCATGGTACATGGCAACTCATGATATGATTGGTAAATTGTAAATGTTATAATCAAATACATAATTGTTAATACTTTAATTTTTTGTATGGCTTATTTTGACCAAGTTATTAGCCTACTCTTTTTGTATTTCCTCTTCCTACAAAGGATATCAACACTAATACAAGTCAGTGGTATATGCAGAAGAAATTTCTTGGTTTTTCATTTTCACATGGTATGTAAAATTCACAAAAAAAAATTTTTTTCAATCAATCTTTCCACTGTTTTTAATTATTTTGCAATTCAATAGATATGATATGATGTATTTATACCAACAGTCCCAAAGTATAGTGTATGCACCTTAGGATAGATAAGAAATTATTAGGTGCATGTTTTTTGCTTGTCATAATACATGTCTATTTTATGGAGTGCATGCTTATTATTCTTTACTAATAAAAGAGTGTACAATTAAAAAACTTTGGGGATCACTAAATTAACACCTCTGTATCGTAATGTTATGATGATACAGTGAAACCCCGATTTTGAAACTTTTCGGGGACCGGCCCAAAAAGTCGAATGAGCCGGGAAAACGCACGAAACGGAAACTCTGATGACGTCAGAATAAAAAAGTTATATAATTAAAACGTAGGAAGAGGGAAAGTTTTACATTGCATCAGAATAAAAAAGTTATATAATTAAAACGTAGGAAGAGGCAAAGTTTTACATTGAAAGTATAGGAAAATGCTCAGACTTCCGAAAATAGACGTTTAAAGCAGGAAAGTCGTACGATACGGGAACGCACGAGCAGGGTTTCACTGTTATATACAATAGCATCCATTGGAGGCAGAAGGTGTACTTGCTTTGATTTTTATATATTTGGAAATTTTTATAAAAAATTGAGTAGATTTTATGTTTTTGATATAAGAGCCTTATGAATTTTAATTTATGGTTGCTTTGAATATATCTGTCTGATAGATAAAATTTTATTTCATTCAGAAAAGATTTTTTACATGAAAAATATAGATGAGGATATGTTTATCTAACATGTGCACTACAAAATTTAATTCTTGAAAAGCAGTTTATAAAGTTATGTATCTGTATAAATATTTAATCAAATACTATAAGCTTGTTGTAAAAGTTATTGATAGATATTCAAAGCAACTATAAATTAAAGTTCATAAAGCTCTTGTATTGAAAATGTAAAATCTATTTAATTTTTGATAAAAATTTCTGAATATTTAAAAATCAAAGCAGGTATACCTTCTGCCTTCAATGAATGCCATTGTATATATCATTATAATATTATGATATGTAGGTATAAATTAGTGATCTCCAAAGTTTTTTAATTGCACACCCCTTTATTAGTAAATAATAATAATCAGGGCTGAAATTCAAAATATTTAACAACCAATTCAGTATTGTAAACATACTGTATTCTTAAAATTTGTAAATATCAAATTATTGCACAAAAATTAACTTACACTAGTCAGTAGTCACACTATTTTACAAAAGAATTAAAATATCTGCTTATACAGTGGGTGATCGGTTAACGAACAGTTCGGATAACGAACACTTTTTTGAAAGATTTTTATGTTCGGTTAACGAACACATGTTTGGATAATGAACACTTCACAGAACAAACTGTGGGACCCGCGGACTGATGGAATGACGGGTCAGCTGGATGGATGCATGATAAAGCTGTGGCTTACCATTGGGTTAGCTGGATGGATGCATGATAAAGCTGTGGCTTACCATTCTGGAGGATCCGGGGGTTCCCATCCTCCAATTTTTCAGGAGGAATCTGGGCTCGGCTCGTTGAAACCCATCCTTCAATTTTCCGGTTGACCCCATCATGTATGTTGGTCTGGAGGGATCTGGGCTTGGCTCGTTGAAACCCATCCTTCAATTTTCCAGTTGACCCCATCATGTATGTTGGTCAGCCTATGATGATGGTGGCTCTATAAGTGACCACCGCCAGATAAAAATATTCCATATGGATATTTCAGCTTAACTAACCTAACGGAATGACAGGCTTAGGTCTTGCGCATTCGTGGACATATGGGTAAGGATGGAAGAACAATAGTTTTTCTGGATTAAAATGTACTCGGAGACAATGTAAAACAAATCAAAAATTTATTAAAGAAGATAAGAGAGAGATTTTACAATTTTTTGGTCTTAGATTGCACCCATACCAGGTTGAGGTCAATAGGCTTGGGGATCTCTACCACGGCATCCATACCAGTTTGAGGTCAATAGGCTTGGGGGATCTCTACCACGACAATGCTATTAATCACAAGATCAATAGGCTTAGGGGATCTCTACCATGACAATGCTATTAATCACCAATAGGCTTGGGGATCTTGCCACGACAATGCTATTAATCACTTCCAAAAAATCCTGAAGAAGAGAGAAACTATCCCGACAGTGCTATTAATCACTTCCGAAAAATCCTGAAGGAGAGAGAAAATCACTACAATGCTATTAATCACTTCCGAAAAATCCTGAAGGAGAGAGAAAAGCGCGATGCTATTAATCACTTCCGAAAAATCCTGAAGGAGAGAGAAAAGCAGTTGATATTAGACAGATTCTTTATTGGAAAATAAACATATAGATGAAAATACAAGTCTATGTATATATATATATTATTGTTATTACATATAAATAAACATAATAAGAAATTATATAATTTTTTATCTATTACTTTTTGGGTCTCCAGAACGAATTAATCAAATTCCCATAAAAACCTATGGTAAATCGATGATCAGTTAACGAACAATTCAGATAACAAACATTATCTTGGAACGGATTATGTTCGTTAACCAATCACCCACTGTAGTTGTATGTGGAATCGACAGTTCCTATGATGTATAGTTAATTAATTTCATGGTACTGTTCATAGAAAGCTTTCCTTATAATTTAATTTTGCTTTGGAAATTTTAATTTTCCTAGTTGTCATGTTTTCAATACATTGATTATCTGTCTAAACTAATATCCAAACATTAATGTGTTGCTTTTATGATATATGCTAATTTTTTGTAGAATTTTTTAAAATTTTATGTCACTTGAACCATTCTGTCATTATCAAATTTATATATATCTTCTAAATTAGCATATTTATCTTATAAATTACTTTTAAAATAGTACTAAAAAAATCAATACTATCTGTTTATAAGAGACAAAAATGTGTTAAAATTTTTATATTTTATGATTAATTTAAATTATTTTTAAATTTTATTTTATCTTTTTAATTTATTATCTTGATTTTGTCTATATTTTCTTTTCATATGGATAATCAAATTTTTTTATGAAATTAGAATTTCATAAGAAGATGACTGTTTTGAAATATTATCAGTATCCTGCCTTAAGTGAAATCAAAACAAAACAAAAATTAGAACTATTAAAGGATATTTCAATAGATGTTAATATTGAAAATGTGAAGACTGAATATTGTTTTTATGTGGAATTAGAAAAGAATTGCAAGAATCTTAATACAGATCAGCTAAATAGTTTATGTTGGATTCTATCACGTGGCTTTAGTAGAGATGTAAATCTCAATACCTTATTTACAGATGAAATTAAACATTGTACTATACTTATTGAAATAGGACCAAGGTAAGATACTTTATAAATTTTATTCATAGTAAATTTATTTAAATTTTAATATATTATATATCTGTTATCTTCATCCAGATGACAGATATGCACTAATATCATATTGTAAATTGAATGAGTTCTTAAGAGAAAAGTTTTCAAAATAGGATTATTTTAGTATAGATATTTAAATTTAATAATTTCAATATATAGCAGTCTTTTTAGCCTTTGAGGTTACTTTTCATTTCAAAAATTGCTGGGGGTCTACTTTATAGACTATAGTATACTCTATAACAGTGCTTCTCAAACTTTTTTCATTCATGACTCCATTTTTCATTACAAGATTTTTTGCGACCCCAAGTATTAAATATGAAATAAAACATACAAGTACATAAATCATTTACACACATATTAAGATGAACACAATCAGGCAACTACATTGAAAATACATATGTTGTCAATTAAAATGAACACAATCAACCAACTACACTGAAAATTCATACGTTAAATATTGGGCGTTTGTGAAATTAAACAATCAACCCCCAAATGGGGTCGTGACCCATAGTTTGAGAAGCACTGCTCTATAATGTAGACCACCAGTGATTTCAAACAGCAACAACAATTTTCAATACAGAAAATATGATAGACCATCACAGGCTACTCTCTCACTGCTTGCTGGTTGAATAGTAGACCACAGTCGATGTGTTGGCCACCTCTGATATATAGTAATGATATTGCTTATCTATGAATGGTTAATGATGGCATAATTTGACTATAAAACCATAAACTGTAAAACATTTTGACTATTAAATAGCAAAAGTTAATCCTCTACTTTGAATGGCTGATGATAATTGTTTATATTTGACAGGTGAAAAGGCACTTATGAATCTTAATTTGTTTTTTGGCTAAAATTATCTTTTTTTTTCTATACTATCATATTCAATATATGATAATAATAATTAAATAAAAGTAGTTAAAAGAACAATTCTGGGTAAAACTATTAATTAAAAAAAATGTATTTATATATTTCAAATGTACTTTTTTAATTTCTTTGTTAAATATATTTCTATCTGAAGCTATTTTTTTTATTAGTTTTGAAATTTTTCAATTTAATTTTATTTTCTGGAGTAATAATCAGGGCTGACATTCAAAATATTTAACAACCAACATAGTATTATATAAATATCAGATTATTTCACAGAAAATATAATCACATTTACTATTTTATAAAAGAATTAAAACAGATAAACAATAAAACTAAAATTAAAACAACTATTTAGAAACAGTAATGACTATTTAATTAATCTCAAAAGCACTAAAGCAAGTTTCTATTTCTTTTACAAAACATATTATAATGGGTTAAGCATAACAGTATGGCAAAATTTACAACTTAAACTAAATTTCAATTTAAAATTATTTATGAACTTTTAAAATATATACAAATGCTTGAAAAATATTTAAAAAGTTTGTGAATTGGTATAAAATAATGTAAGATTAAATAATGTTTAATAATATTTAAGAATCTAAAAGTTTTTTTAAAAAATATATTAAAATATTAATTGCTCTTTGAATTTGAATTTGTAAAGAATGCATATGAATGTCCAAAATTGAATTTAAATGATAAGGAATGGAATGTTAGATTTTGATTAATTTTTATCTATTCAGTGTTTTGTAATTTTAACTAAGGAGGGCTCAAGAAGAGCCAAAAACATTTTTGCAAAGCAGTAAATAAATTATTTCATAAAGAAAATAGAAACCTGCTTTAGTGCTTTTGAGATTAATTAAATAATTAAGAGAAATTAGCAGAGTTATTGATCTTTTTATTCGTATGTGAACAATAATTACTACTAAGAGATTAATGATTATCTGATGGCTCTCCTAAAGAATATGCATCATTGCTTACAGTCTGTACACATACAGTAGCAATACAGCTTAATTATGATTACAATATTGAGTTAATAATAGAATTTATATTAATTAATTTTTATTGCTTGCTTAATTATTAATATATTATTTAACAGCCAATATGGAAGTACAAGTAGTTCCACCTTTATAAGTTAATTCAGACTTTGAAATTGCTTGTAAAATAAAAATAAATTTTCCATAGACATAATGCTAAAATCAGGAATTCCCACCAATGAAATTTGATTATAATAAAATTAAATAAAGACTGACAAAACCAATAGTTTATGAATGATTTATCTATTTAAAGAAATGAAAACACAGCCTCTAAAATCAAGTAAATTATAATAATAATGAAATTATTTGTATAATATAAACATTAAGAATTTTTATTTTCATTATTATTAATAGATAAATAGATGATTTTGTAAACAAATGAACTAATGCTTTAGATAGAAATTGGGAATGGAAGTTAGTTACTTAATATACTGATAAAACCAGATCGTGTGCTACTTCCACTTTTTGGCTGTTATTTTGATTTTTCCAATTTTTTTTTTTATTAAAATCAAGAAAACACCCATGTACCACAATGTATTCCATGGGAAATTACACAATTATATACACAATAATAATAATTACACACAATAATGCCAAAAAAAAGAAAAAAAGAAAAAAAAAAGAAAAACAACAATAGAAAGTAACACTACAAAATTACAATAAAAAACATATAAATCAACCAATTAGGCAAAGGACAAGCCTCAGAAAACAAGAGGACATAGAGGAATTGTAGATAGACAAATCAATGAAAGCAACAGTGAAAGACCTCACAACTTGGGGAAAATGGTATAAGCAAACCTCCTAAAAGCATCAAAAGCACCGACAGAGGAGACAAGCACACTGTTATCAACAGGCCAGGCCAGTCCCAAATCAGACAAAAGCAATTTAAGCTCATTTCTTTCCCTAACATGCTTCAAACAAGAAAAGAGAACATGACCAACATCTCCTTTCTCCTCCAACCCACAGTTACAGATATTATGATAACTGAGCTTAAAGTGCCACAACTACTGGCAAAACTTGCCGGGGTCTGGAAAATTCGCCCCCTGCATTTCGCCTCCGACAATTCACCCCCGGAATCTTTTTACCATTTAATTTACAATTAAATGGTAAAAAGTTAAGAATTTGGAGCAATTTATTGCCAATTTTACGTTTTTATAAAGTCTGACACTCCACAAAAAGTACTGTACATTCAGTTAGTAGTTCTTTAATGTGTGAATATTATGATTTTTGTAAAAATTAAACATTAATCTATGTCGTATATAATCGATATGACGTATGTAAAAATGTTTATAACGCGTTATTATTTTTTCTATAATTTACTAATCCAAAATAACGTATACCGTTATTGAAATTTTACTTAATTTTCATCAAAATCTTTTGAAAATTTCAGTATTTATTGCATTTTTTGTTCTCTTTCTAACAGTAAGTACTTTTTCAATTTTTTTTTTTTTTGTAACTTTTCATTATATATATAAGATCAATGAGAAAATTTTTTAATATAAAATTTTAACCATCCTATTAAATAATTGGTACTTTTAGATAGCAACAAGCCCTCTTAACAAAATGAGCCATGAATGAAGAAATTTGACTGAACATTTCAGAAATTATTTATAAAAAACCATGAATTATGTAACTTCTATTGAATGAAGTTGTGTCATATAATTAACTAGCTGAAACACGCAAATTTTTGCACTCACATTTTAGATATTTTAATAAAATGTTTATTTTAATAAATTGCTACAATTAATCCTCTTTATATACGGGATTTCGTGTTTGAGTTTTTACAAAAACTGACACAATTAAAACTTTTTACCATAGAGAAGGCAACATATAAGTGGTAACTCCTGAAAAATTTTTCAGAGTTCTGGGCCTGGCCCAACCATCCCTGTCCTTCACCATCCAACCCCCCTCCATGGATGTGGATACAGCCATGATTGGAACTGGTTCCACCCCTTAGTAATCTCCCTGATTGGAAAGGGGCGTAAAATATGTAAAAAAAAAAAAAAACAATTGGCCGAGAGTAAAAACTGGATGAGGAATGTAATCCTTGATCTATTAAATGACAGAAAAATGGATAACAAAAATAGACAGTTTGCTGTAGGATAATTTCCATGGTAGAAGCATTCAAGAAGCATTGCATTTTTATATCACACCCATTGCATCCATACACTCTCCAACGAAGAGCATCAAGAATAGTGCTGCCAGATCTGAGTTGCTGAAAGTAGCAAACTGAAGGACTATGAGACAGCAAGAAATTTAAAAAGAGAATATATGACAAATAAAAACTGAAAATCATGTGGAAAAACCTGCTAGATTAAATAACAAATATAACTGTAAAATTTCTACAAAATTCTAAAAATTAAAATAAATCAAACTTTGTTGCTATAGCAAAAAAAGAGATTTATTCCACTTCAAAATTTCTGATAATTTAAATTGGCAACAGATGGAAATTTTTATTTTTAAATGGGTGAAATCAGACAAGAGTTTTAGAATGCTTGACTGCTTATATGGACACTTGTAAATATCTGTAAAATTTATGATAAATATTTTAAAAAGTTTAAAAATTTCAAACACAGTATTAATAACAATATAATATGCTTGTTGAAAGTATATATTGTTACCAAACAGCTAAGTAAAATATCATGTGATTATTGTAACCAAGGAGATCACTGAAAGGAATAGACATAAGGATTTTATTATATAGATATTTCATACTTATTAACTTGTTCTTACTTCAAATACATAATTTTTAGCAGTACTTTATATAAATTTTTTATTTATAACAAAAAATCTTATCATATACAAAACTGATATCATCTCATACATAATCAGTTATAATAAATTTTCTATTCCTCTAATTGGACTGCAGATGATTTATTGTTGCTTAGCATCCAATGCCACTTACTCACATCCAAAGTAAACTTGGCTGCAATATCTCAGAATGAGAGTGGCTGTATAAAGCAATAAAGTGCCATGCTCCTTTAAATAGTCGGTGTTTGTTTACATTTCATTTTTCATGATTTTCTCCTAAATTTCAGTGAAATTAAAACAAAAAATGAACAATTAAGATATATTTTAATCTATTTTAACAAAATTAACCATTATTCCTTATTATCTACAATGTTTTTTTAATTTTCAGCAATTTATAACTCATTTTATGAAAAATTTGATTTTTTTTTAAATTTCAAAAATATCATTTATCAAATCACATAATCAGGATAAATTTGATAGATCAGACAATAAAATTAACAAGATGGGATAAAAAAAATCCAAATTCCATCGAGAAATTCAAATAAATACAATGTCTGTTTACATTTGTAATTTTAAAAAATAATATTCAAAACAGCACTTGAAGCAAGGTGCAAAAAGATATTAATCTTGTAAAACGTTTTCGGACTTTATTATAGTCCCTCTTCAGTACAACGTTCTTATCTTTAATGTTCTAACTATCACATAACATTATTAGAACAAATTTAAAAACAGTGTTCGATTACAATTTGTAGTAAGAATTTTGAATAATAGAATACAGAATTCTAAAAATAACAGCATTATAAGTAATAAAGTAAAATAAAATTCCAACATAGTAATTAATCTTTTTGCACCTTGCTTCAAGTG
Organism: Olivierus martensii; assembly: GCA_000484575.1. Classification (NCBI taxonomy): domain Eukaryota; kingdom Metazoa; phylum Arthropoda; class Arachnida; order Scorpiones; family Buthidae; genus Olivierus; species Olivierus martensii. The sequence continues at coordinate 15,507 of AYEL01079212.1, forward strand.
CTGTTTTGAATATTATAGTGATATAAAGCAAGTGGTTATTTTGTAATTAATTTATAAAGAACTCTTTCAACTCAAACACTTTATTATCTAAATCAAAATCTTCAAAGTTTAACTGGTATATTTCAACACACAGTATGCTTCATTTCTTTGGGTTTTCATCAGATCAATTAATTTCCTCAAACACCGAGTAGCAGACTCTTCTAAACTCCATTTTGATGAATGTCATTAGCTACTCTAAACTGAGGGATTTTTCTGATTTATAAAGCTCAAAATACCACCCTTGTTACTCGAAATCTTACATTACTAAAAACATTTAATCATGCAATTTCAACTGAACAAATTCTTCATTGAGTTTCATCCTAAAATATTATATATCAATGAAGACCACAACTGCCCTTTCTGTCATATGTCCATGTTAAATCTTTTCCATCTTTTTGCTGAATGCCAAAATCTAAATAATATTCAGATCAAATACAATATCCAATATCAACTTCTCTAAGAATTACTGCATTGAGAATTTCCAAATTCAACTCCAAGATCTTTCTAAAACTAGTATATATAATATTTCCAATTTTATTCAATCAATTTCCAATCTACTATAATGCTTGAGTTCATCAAAGAATTAATTACAAAAAACAATCTTTTAGAAAACATCCTGTAATAAATTGTATAGACTTGTAAAAAATATCTTTATGTAACAATAATTTTCATCATATTCACCATAATGTATTCCCTTTCTTCTATAGGAAATTTCCCTAATAGTTTAAACAATTATTATTATTATTATTAATTTACCCATTTCAACCCTTTTATATAGATTACATATCTCTAATAGCCCACTATCACATGGTCACTAAGCCTAATAAAAGTTTAACTTTCGCATATTACGGCTAAATAAGGTAATGTAAGGTGTAATCAATAGAAAATTAGAGAAAGATTTAAAAAAATTTAAAACTTTTTAATATGAAATATGAAGTTCAACAGTTTAACAAAATAATATAGTGCACAGTAGTTGATATCCGCTATTAATTTAATAACAGCAGTCTCATTGAAATCACATGCAACAATCATGTGGCCATTATGAGCCAATGAGATTGCTCAGTTACCAAAGACATGATCATAGTAATCCAATGATATCGGCCAGCTAACATATCACGTGTTCACTGTAACCCAATGAGGTTGCTCAAATAGCATTAATCTTCCATCTTGAATTATAACAAGTAATTTAAGGAAATTACAATATATAAAATCAATTTCTAATAATCAATACCTGTCTTTAAACTTTCTTGTGTGGGTGGCCAGATGGCCAAGTGGTAACCTGTCGGCATGCCACGCAGGAGGACGTGGGTCTGGTCCCAGATTTTTTCGGGGTACTGTGCCCGGCCCGGTGATCCCCGTCCTTCACCACAGGTGTGGGTGCAGCCCATGGTTGGAACTGGCCACGCCCCCTTAGTAATCTCCAATTGGAAAGGGGACGTAAAATATGAAAATAAATAAATAACCTTCCTGCGTAAATCTCCTAACAAACAAAAGTTGTTTCATAAAAATTCATTCAGCTGTTCTTGCGTTATAAGTGAACATGTGCATGCCGATATTTCAGATTTATAATATATATATATAGTCAAACATCTTTAAGCCGCCACCATCGGTTTGAAATTCCTCTCTGGCGGTAAAAAAGGGTGGCAGTTTATGGAGGGTTTATCGTAATATGTGAGAAAACTTGTATAGACTAGAATGACATTGTTTCATTTAATTAAAGGTGATAGTTTCGGAAAATAATTTTAAATTAAAATTTCAAACAATAATAAAATTCAAAAAATAAATAATAAAATCAAGAATTTTTCAATATTAAATTAAAGAAAAATGCTAATTATCTTGTATAGGCAAAGGTTTTCAAAAGAAAACATTGTAAATCATTGTAATGAAGGTTATATATATAAAACACGATTTTTAACTTAATTATTGTTTTGATATTTAAGAAAATATTCAAGCTTTAAGAATTCGCTTTTGTTGTTTTATTCGTCTGGAAAGGAAAATCACTAAGCGTAAGCAATTTGAACTATCGAATCAAGAAATTATGCGAAAATGTTTAATGAAGTTATCGTTTATTATGAAGGAAAGGAAAATGAATTACATAAAATTATAAAAGCGGAAAATTCTGCTTAGCTAATTTCCATATAACAGCATCGTTCCGGTGTGTATGTGTTTCAGTCGGCAGAAGAATGGTTAAAATTCTTAAAAAAAAATTTTTTTTAACTGGATTTATGAGAAGTTTAGTTATGCTAGTTCTTGGAATTCGGAAAAACCACCTCAGATATATATATATATATGCAGGCCCGCGGGCCGCATGTGGCCCGTCAAGCTTTTTCGTGCAGCCCGGAACGCATAGTCATGAACTTAATGAAAGCGCGGAATTCTTCTCCCACATGCAAAAATTAAAATTTCCCAAATTTTCTAGGTCCTTCCTGATGCACTCATAAAATTATTTTCACATGAGACCAACCAGAGTCGGCCCAAGGCACGATGCAAGTGATGCATAGCATCAGGACACCACCGTATGGGGGCGCCTTACAAGATTATTTAGCCACTATTGTTTTTAAAAAAATATGGGGCGCTATAAAAACTTTGCAGCAGGGCGCCGACTAACCTAGGGCCCTCTGACACCAACCGGTTGCTTACTGCTGATATAGCATATTGCGGCCCGCTTAATGTAGAAAATAAATGCATATGGCCGGGAGAAAAAAGGTTGAGAACCGCTGATATAGAATAATTAGGGGTATTATGGAATAGAATGGTTTCTCATAGAGCAGGGTTCTTAACCGGAGGTGTCCATACCCCTTGAGAGTATTGGAACCAATTGCTGGGAACAGGATCTCTAAAGTGCAGTAAATTTAAGCTGTTGACATATTTGGAAGTCATACTGGCAACTAATATAAGGAATGGTGGTGGTTATTTCGACAGTTAAGTGTAGGGAATATGGGACCATTGGACAATCCACTGTAGATCTGGAAGCATCAAAGGTTAAGAACTCCTGTCACAAAGAAGGCGGTGTTATGAAACTTTAATAATGCAGAACTTTTACGTTAAGTGGCTACATACTTTGTCCTCGGTGGAAAGCATGACAGTTTAAAATAGAAAACGTGTTTTCATCAAATACAGAATATTTTGAGCAATCTGAAATCATCCAAGATTACAATTAAGATAATAATTGATATCTGAGTTTCTGAAGAGTATTTAGGGAGATTTATCATCTATTGGGGGTAGTCTTCGTTCAAATATTAACGTATGAGTGGTGACAATATGGAATACTATTTTATATTGCCACATTCAGTCCTATTGCTTTAATTTAAGTTAACGTTTGATCCACTACAATCTAGCTAAATTAGGCTAATCTATAAACTATGCTAAGGCTTTTTTATTTTTATATTTTCTGGTAGGTTGTCACTATACCTTAGCGAAAACCTTCACCACTCAAAACAAAATGATACAAAAATTGAATAAAACAATGTTCAGTATTAATAAAGTACATATTTATCTAATATTCTTGGAAACTACCTGGAAGAAAATACTGTTTTTCTACTTATTTAAGAAATGGAATACTATTCCATTTAACCTGCACCTTTTGGGCAATATGGAATTTTGCACCTTAAATATTTTTTTAAATTATAGGATAGATATATAAACTACGGCAACCATGTTTAAATATGTTATATAGCAATATCTACAGAAGGAAATAACACACGAGAAACCATATAAACTTTTTAAGGATTTTTTTTATAAATTATAAAACAAAATGGTATTCCATAATACCCCCAGTTACACTAATCTTCACGGGGAAAAATCATTATGATTTTATTGTTTTTGTTGTTTACGCAAAACGAAGAACGTGAGACAAGACCATCTGCAACATTCTTAGCTGCGAGCTGACCGAAATTAGTCACTGTACATCGTTCATTCTGTGGGATTACTTTGCCTTTGGGCTGTATGCATCACTCGCAATATCCGTCTTGTAGCTAGAACATTGTGTCTAATTAAGTCTGGTGAAGTAAGAGTTACTAAACTTTCAACCCGAATTAAAGTTTCACCCATAACATATGCGAATGTCAATATCGGCTTGTTAACTAATGGACAAGTTTTAAACGTCATTTAAATTAATTCTTGCACAAAGTTACGAAATATTTATATTCATTTGATTAACTACTATCTCTATCGGGAAAAATTGATATTTCTCCTATAAAATCTTCAAAGCGCACAAACCGAAAATTGTCTTTTAATCTAATATTCCATTAACGTAAACTTGCATAATGTTGTTACAATTCAATTTTAGTGTATATTAAAATCTTAATAATCCGAATATATTATATAATTATTCCCCTAGATATCATTTTAATAATGTTTCTAGGAAAGTTTGCTCTTTCAGTTGCATACAGTAAAGGCTCTTTTACAGCAAGAGCGATCATTAACGTTTGCGCGCGCTTTCGTCATAGTTTCGCCCCGTTTGCGCCTTGTGACTAATCATGGACAGACACATGGTGCACAAAAAGAGTAGAACTACGACAAAGTACGCACGAACGTTAACGCTTGCGCTTGGTGTAAAAGAGGCTTAAAACCCTGCTTAACGCTGTTTTTTCGAATTCTATTGTAAAGAAGTATAAAATAAATATTATTGCATTCTCGAATCTTTTCAATTAGCAATGAAAATTGTCTATAATTAATGTACCTATCCCCATTATTTACCTGTTAAGACGACTTCGTTTAACGCCGTTTTCTATTTTTTTTTTTCGTTTTTTTAAACCGTTATACTCACATAAATCGTACGAAGACGAGGAATTAACGTTTCTGAAAATGAAGAGCAAAAAGAACTTGCAATGGATTTTCTCAAAAACAAGTTTAGCAACTCTTACGGAAATTATGGATCAGTTTTTACGAAAATGATCCAAATTTTGATAGAAATTCAAAAGCAAGACGAAAGCGTGTCATGGATGCGATGTCATGCTATCGACAGTTGCTTGCCGAACGAAAAAGGAAAAAACAAAAGACGTTAAGATGACTTCTTAACGAAAAACAAAAAGTGTCAAATGAGACTAAATCTTCCTCATTACCAGTATAAATTATTTACTCGAAAATTTTTACAATTATCAATGAAATATGTCAAGTACCTATCCTCATTATTTACCTGTTAAGACGACCTCGTTTAACACTGTTTCATTGAGCGCTTAGTTTTTTTGGAACAAATCCTCCGCGTTAAACGGGATCTTACTATAATATTCTTGTCATTTTTGGTCAATATGTTACATTCAAATATATGATATTTGTTGCTTACTCGGTTACATTCTTTCCCTTTTCATACCGAAGACATGTATATATAAAATCAATATAACTGAATTTCAAAAATTTTGACTTTCAAATGTTTGCGACATTCCCGACGTGTTTTCATATATAAAAAAAAAAAAAAAAAAAATTCGAGAATGCAATAATATTTATTTTATACTTCTTTACAATTTAGAATAAAGGAAAATTGTGACTAATGTGATGTAAAATATAGAAAATGTTTCTTGATTTATATCTAAACGAATTATCATCAGTCATACAGAACTATCAATTCTGTATTGTTTACATCAGTGAATTCGTCGGCAATCAATACGAATTTGCAGCGATCTAATACAGTAATATACTTTACAGATCAATATTAACAGTATAATTGACAATGCAGATTCTCTAAGGATGAGTATGAATCAGGATAAGACAATTCTACAACTTTATAATAAAGTTTCAACATCATATTTACCGGAATAATTTTAAAACTTTTAACAGTAATCGCCTCGATCAAACTCGATTGGATTATAATAAATTTTATGATTAATATCGACACACAATATTTCGTTAATCCGATTATATGGCATCCCGTGTAAAGGGGAAGAAGAAGAAGAAGAACAAAAATTGTACTTTAGCAAAATACCGTTACTACCGAAAAGAATTCCGAATAAATTATCATAATCTACCTTTTGCATATAGAGTCGTAAAGATTACTTGACTTACAAGAATTCGTAGAATATAAATTACGGTGGAAGCGGGGATTTACGACAGATTTTACGACCTTGTACGAGTGAGAGAGGATCAACTGCTTAGTCCTGAGAGATTTCTAATAAAATCAAGTCTGCAATAGCCATTGTGTGTCCGTTTGCGTCTTCTAGAGACACATAATCTCTTATTACACTTTCCATTGCTTGTTCTATTAACAACTTTAGAGAAAGCGATTGCAAATTTTCATTAGCCCCCGATGAAATGTTCACTACTAGTTTGGAGTTGAATAAATAAGCGAAAAGGACAGAGAGTAAAAAAAAAGAACAGCAGCAAACATTTATAGCAGCATCAGATTTAATCTACGACCCAGAATATAAATTTAAATTCAGCATTAAATATTAACAAATTGAATATTCGATGAAAAGACATAAATCTACAACAAATAAGTTTATGGCATAATAAAGTAATGTAGAGAAAATAAAAAAAAGATTTAACTACGTTTGACAAATTATTTATTAAATATTCCAGTCTGATAAACAGTTTAAAGTTATTATGTTCAAGTTAAAAGATTTAAGAAAGGATTCAACCTTTCAATTTTATTTTATTTATCGAAGGAGACATTTTTTTATAAATTAAAAATAAATCCGTGGTATACAAGTAAACGCACATATATAGTATTGTATTCGATGAAGAATTTAAAGAGATATCTATCCTTTACAAGCGAAAAACGGACCCATGTATTCGTTTGACCAAATGACAGTTATATATGGGAGAGATAAATAACATCGACAAGACAGCAATATATTCTGCTAGAATATTAAACTAACGTCAAAATGAGATGTTCCATCACAGTCAGTTTTCTTATCGTAGTTTTTTTTTTTTTTTTTTTACTACTAAGAGAAGTTTCTATTTTTTTTTTTTTTTTTTTTTTTTTTTTTTTTTAAACTACTAAGAGAAGTTTCTAAATTTTTATATTATTTATTTAATTTACGGTCTCTGTCAATATTTATAATAAATATTCCGAAATAAATTTTTTTTAATAAAATATGAAATGTATAAAAAATATCTAGCAGGGATCAATATGCTGTACCCGTTTAAGTAGCGAAAAATAAATAAAATAAAATAAGTTTTAGATTTTTTTTTTAAATATTAATATTTTTTAAAATGACTTTCTATACTTAACGGTAGCATCGGAAGTCAGTATTAAGTCTAGACTTAATACTGACTTCCGATGTTGTCGTAAGGCAGTATTGAATCTATGGGATCCTATAGTAATACTGTAGATCCCGTAGATGTATAGATAGTCAGTCAGTAGACAGTATTATAAATAGTATAGATAGTGAGTCCATAGATAGTATAGAGGTCAATCAATAAACAATATTATAGATAATGATAGTCAGTCAATAGGCAGGATTTTAGATAGTATAGATAGTCAGGATCCCATAGATAATATAGATAATCGATAGTATAGATTTAAATTTACAAACTTGATTTTCACGTTATTATACCTGACGCCAACATCGGAAGTCAGTATTGAATGTATGGGATCCTATAGTATTATTATAGGATCCCATAGATTCGACTATCTATACTCTCTATGAGATTCGACTATCTGTACTATCTATGAGATTCGACTATCTATATATAATGGGATCCTACAGTATTACTATAGGATCCCATGGATAGTATAGATAGTCAGTATTATAGATAGTATAGATAGTCAGTCAATAGACTATTATAGATAGTCAGGATCCCATACATTGTATGGATAGTCGAATCTATGGGATCCTATAGTATTACTATAGGATCCCATAGATTCAATACTGCCTTACGACAACATCGGAAGTCAGTATTAAGTCTAGACTTAATACTGACTTCCGATGTTGTCGTAAGGCAGTATTGAATCTATGGGATCCTATAGTAATACTGTAGATCCCGTAGATGTATAGATAGTCAGTCAGTAGACAGTATTATAGATAGTATAGATAGTGAGTCCATAGATAGTATAGAGGTCAATCAATAAACAATACAGTATTATAGATAGTGATAGTCAGTCAATAGACAGGATTTTAGATAGTACAGATAGTCAGTCCATAGATAGTTTAGATAGTCAGGATCCCATAGATAATATAGATAATCGATAGTATAGATTTAAATTTACAAACTTGATTTTCACGTTATTATACCTGACGACAACATCGGAAGTCAGTATTGAATGTATGGGATCCTATAGTATTATTATAGGATCCCATAGATTCGACTATCTATACTCTCTATGAGATTCGACTATCTGTACTATCTATGAGATTCGACTATCTATATATAATGGGATCCTACAGTATTACTATAGGATCCCATGGATAGTATAGATAGTCAGTATTATAGATAGTATAGATAGTCAGTCAATAGACTATTATAGATAGTCAGGATCCCATACATTGTATGGATAGTCGAATCTATGGGATCCTATAGTATTACTATAGGATCCCATAGATTCAGTAGTGACTTCCGATGCTGTCGTCAGGTACAGTAACGTGAAAATCAAGTTTGGAAGTTTAAAAAAATGGTTTTTTATTTGATCAAACATAACGAAAACAATACAAAGAATTGATTCCTTATAAATATTTAATTTTCTTTTTTTTTCAACCAGTTAAAGGTTTGTTATGACGTATATCAACAGTTAACGAAGTGTTGATGTTCGAAACTTGAGAGAAGATTGTCATTGACTTGTCTACTAGGAGGTACAATTGACGGTACACGCTGACCGAAAAAAAACCTTATATGACATCTGCTCACGGAAACTAAGGAACTAGAATGGAATTCCAAGAGGGTTGGCAGGATGTTGGAATTCAGTTTGAAGAATTACTACATACCACAAGTAATGTTCGAGATATGGCAAATTTTCGGGAAGAAAATTGCTGTAAAATAAAATATATATCAAAAATACAAATCCGTTTTAAATTGTCCTACGAAATATTTTGTGATAATTTATAAACGTTTTAAAATGTTAAGAATTTCTGTATTTAAACAGTTTTGAATTTAATTAAAGGATTTAAAACGTGTTTAAAATTATATAGATTAACTGGGGGTATTATGGAATGTCATTTTGTTTTTATAATTTGTAAAAAATTCTAAAAAGCTTATATGGTTTCTCCTGTGTTATTAACTTCTATGGAAATTCCAATGTCATTTTGGAATGTCATTTTGTTTTTATAATTTATAAAAAATTCTAAAAAGCTTATATGGTTTCTCCTGTGTTATTAACTTCTATGGAAATTCCTATATAACATATTTAAACATGATTGCCATAGTTTATATACCTATCGTGTAATTAAAAAAATTATTTAATTGTGCAAAATTCCGTATTGCCCAAAAGGTGTGGATTAAATGGAATAGTATTCAATTTTTTAATTAATTAGAAAAACAGTATTTTCTTCCAGGTAGTTTCCAAGAGTATTAGATAAATATGTACTCAGAACATTGTTTTATTCAATATTTGTATCATTTTCTTTCTAGTGATGAAGGTTTTTCGCTTAGATATGGTGACAACCTACTAGAAAAAATAAAAAAGCCTTAGAATAGTTTTTAGACTAGTCTAATTTAGAAAGTAGTCTGATGATATGTCTGGATCAAACATTAACTTAAATTATAGCAGTAGGACTGAACGTGGCAATACAAAATAGTATTCCATGTTGTCACCACTTATACGATAATATTTGAACGAAGTCTATTCCAATAGACGTCAAACCTCGCAAAATACGAAGAGATATTATGAAAGGTGCTTCTTAAGTACTCTTAAGAAACTCAGAAAACAATTATCATCTTACATGTATTCTTGGTAGATCCCATGATTTCAAGATGGCGGAAAAATTTCTGTATTTGATAAAAATACGTACTCTATTTTAAACCGTCATTCTTCCCTGGAAGAAACTGAAACTGAGGGTAAAGTATGTCACCACCACCGATGCAACGAGTGACGTTGTCTCGCTACATTGATTTACCCCATCACCAACGTCGTAAAAGCGACGATATAGCAAATTGACATTGTTTTGGTGATCAGACGTATCCCATTTATGTTAGTAAATATGATGACCAGATCCAAATCAAAAGGGTGTAGTACCCCAATATGCACTATTATACCACCTAACCTCACCATTTCAGTGACTTTATCCCATCACTTCAATGGCTAGTATTGATCAATCTATCCACACATTTAGATCGTTGGTCACCACTTAACGTAAAAATTCTGCTTCCTCTATGAGAAACCATGCTATTGCACATAATTCTTCTATTCGATAATACCCCCAGTTCCTCTATAAATTAAAATCTAATATTTTTTAACGGCAACTGAAAATTTATAAAATATATCGTAATTCTAAACTATTAAGAAGATTCATAATAGTTTAAGATAATTTTTTTTTATTTTGAATGATAACAAACAACAGTAAAAGTTTGGAAATATTCTGATAAACCAGTAAAAGGGATGGATTAATTAATACAGTTCCTAAGAGAATTATACTGGAGTTATGTATTAAGAAGTAAAGATAATTTCCTGAGAGAATACATCGAACAATTAACGATCTTCCTTTAAGTAACTCTGCAGTAAAGCTTGGTTGACTTGTATACACATAGGATGAAAAGAAAAGTTATCTTTTAAATTGTTCCGAGTTTAATGTATCTATCCAAACCAATATTGACTTAATATGTATATAGTAGATTTATCTTTAAACCGAAAACAAAAACTAAAGTTAATTTTCAATCTAAGTTGTTAAACATGTTGAACATCGTAAAAAATCGACTTACTTTAATAAAACCATTTATCTTTGTTTATTGAGGATATAAATTGAAAATTTGCAATTTTAACGTTAATATAACTTTAAAAATAACTTTTTTTTTTTTTTCCCCTCCACAGACTGTTGAAAGATGGAGTCGAGTCGGTGATTCTTTGACAATATAAATTTTATAAATATACTTTTGCCCCCTTTTTTTAAAACTTCGATTTTCTTAGTGATTAATAAATAACTTTTTTCAATTACCAAAGTAATCAGATTTGAATGATGCGAAGTTATAAAGGGATCGAAAAGTCATATATTCTCTTTCCTTCCACGATTAACTTATGACATATCTATTAATAAAAATAATTAAAAAAAATATATATATATTTGTGGTTCTCTTCATCAGACATCTGCAGTGGACATCAATAACTAACCACCACAAAATTAACTAAAGAAAACCATTTACCAAAAAGACGAATTATCTGTTTTACTCGAGGATTTTTATACCGTATACAATGATGTCTACTTGGAAGACTTCCAGATGCGTAAATCTAGAATTGATAGAATTGATCATCGTAATTATTTAGAGCGAAACAAAATACATCAGCAACAATTTCCAGTTTGGCAGATAAGTAACCCAACAGATTATTGGATTTAAAAAAAAGGAAAAAATATTCTTGAATGTTGTGTAATGTGTTAGGAACAGAATAAATGGAATCTGGATAACATTTCGAACTCTACAGATCTGAGATCAAAGCTATAACCATTGTAAAAGAGCTCTTAGGATGTTCAATATATTTCCTTGTTTTTCATTTAAACTTCAAATTAGATCAAATAAACGTTTCTCTCAAGATTTATCAGACGTTTCTTTAATATTTCTTTTTCCTTGGGATCTTTATTTTCTTTCTATTACTTTTTTTCGATTTCCGAATTGAAAATATACTTTTAAATAATTATATGCTATAAACAGTGGATATATTCAAATTATTTAACAACCGGTTCGCTTAAATTTGATGTCGGAGGGGTCTTGAAGAAATTTACTAAATATTTTTATTTGCGTTTAATTCAGAATTGTAGAATATAGAACAATTTTAACAGAATTACATAAATAAAACAACAGTAAACTAACAACCGGTTCGATAGAACCCATGCGAACCGGATGAATGTAACCACTACCTATAAATTACTGATAGGCAATGGTGGCATTCAGCCGGTAACTAATTTTAAAAAAAGTCATTTTGTGTAATACTGCGTGTACAGCTACTGCAGACACATTTGCAGACAACTTATAGGTAGTTACTCTAGTTATAGTTAGGTTACTCTAGACCAGTGGTTCTCAACCTTTTTTTTCTCGGGCCGCATAGATTTGTTTGCTGCATTAAGCGGGCCGCATACATTTGTTTGCTACATTAAGCGGGCCGCAACATACTATATCAGCAGTCGGCAACCGGTTGGTGTCATGTGAAAAAAATCTGACTTCTAAAAAATCGCCTATAAAAAATTCTTGACTTCTCAATTAGTGAATGCCGTAGGTCAGTGTTTTCCAAACTGACCTATTATGACCTGTAAAATTTTACGAGTGCATCAGGAAGGACCTAACAAATTAGGAAAATTCTAATTATTCCAGATTTTTATATCAGAATTTTTATTTTTTTGCATGTAAGAGAAGAATTCCGCGCTTTTATTAATTTCATGACTGTGTGTTCCGGGCCGCACGTAACAGCTTGGCGGGCCGCAGGTTGAGAATGGCTGCTCTAGGCACATTTTTATAAGTAACTCCACTGCCTATAAAATTTCTTATAGGCAGTGGTGTTACTTATAAGTAATTTATAGACAGTGGCGCTATTCAACCGGTTCGCACCGGTTCGACCGAACCGATTGTTACTTTTTAAATGCTCTTTCATTTATGTAATATTGTTCTATCTTCTACAATTCTTAATAAAAATGAGGTTTATAAGTAATACTACTGCCTATAAGTATATAAGTAACTTATTGGCAATGGTGTTACTTATAAATCTCGTTTTAACTTATCAACTTATAAACTTCATTTCAAATTTTAATATTATATCTAAGCTATTATGATAATTTTTTATATAAAGAAAATATAATTCAACATATTAATTTATAAAAAATAAAATTTTATTTATATCCAAAAATGTTTTAAAATAAGTATTAACTATTGACCGATTAAAAAAAAACAACATTATCTTTAAGTTTAATAACATTATCAGAAATATTATTAAAAATCCGAATAAAAAATATTATTTGTATGCATTTATACAAGTGTATAGCTGTTAAAGATATTCTGCAATTTTTAGTTCGTCTATGAAAAATTTAATCAGAAAAATAAGTCATTTAATCGCAGTTGTAAAATATAAAGACGATATTAGAACATCAATTTATGATGACAAAAATAATTTTCGGGAAAATATAATATTAAAAAAAAATGGTTTTCTTTCAATATGACAACTGTTATATATCCAGCATAAAAAGTCTGTAGAGTTGGTACTCTACTCTGTGTACGTCGCCAGTGTATATCCGTTGTCCAACTATGTCCTTTTGATGTGATAATCCAGAAGTCTCCTGAATGTCGGAAAACTGTCCTGTATGTCAATAACATGTTTCCGCAAATGTGTCTACAGTAACTGTACACGCGGTATTACACAAAATGACTTTCTTTTTTACAATAGTTACTGTTGATTCTTAATGCCAGTGTGGCAGATCGTGTTCGGACTAAAATGTGAATCGGTAATACATACGACGCATACTTAAACGAACGTTTTGTATGGTGTCTGCATCGCTGATTTATCATTTAAAAAAGAAAAAAGAAGCACTTAGTCCAAGAAGGAATATATATATATATATATACGTATCATTAAATAAATATTTAAACCCGACTAGCCAGTTAACGTTCTTAAAATGGATTAAAATTGATTTTAAAAAATTTCGTATGATATAAACGGTTAAAAAAATGTCTTTTCTATGAGATTTGCTAATGTGACTTTCACATTTTTTCGTGTCTTCCACATTCCTAATAATGCAATTAACGAAAGAAAAGATGTCATCCATGTGGAAGTTTGTTTGAAATTTCCTTTAATGGTATCTTAGAAGGATTAGCTAACTGTCTCGGTTTTCTAAATGTTTGACATTTTTTATCTAATTTTTTTTTTTTGTAAATTTTGTAATGGAAAAAAATGTCGCTTCGATAATTAAATCCACAGAATTGACAAATTGGAAACTTACGACGTTAAAAAAAATGATATTAGTAGCATAAGTGCATAACCATAAATCTAAACAATTCTACCTCTTTTGTATATAGAAAATGGCAGTTTTGAGATACCTTTCGTATAAAATATATATTTTGGAATATTTTAAACAGAATTAAGTTAACTTTTGTTTAAAAAATTACTACAAAAATTGTTTATAAAGAGGAAAAAAATTATCTTAAAAATCAATAGAAAAATAAATCATCCGTAAGAATCGTCCGAGTAAATTATATCCTGCGAAAATCGTTTAACCTTACTATAACTGAAGAATGAGAATTTTCTTTAACTTTCTGTACAAAGATAAAGTAGATGAGAGAATGAACGAATACCTTTGCAAAGGAAAAAAAAAGAAACGATATAAAACCGCTACACAGAACTCCTTAGGGTAAATAAATGCAACTGAGTGGTATACTTTGCTCTTTGACAGATGATCCGAATACTGTTAATAGACAAAGAAAGAAAGTGCAGAAAGTAGTTATTGTTTTGTACATTGTTTTAAAAAGAACTTTACCCGTTTTCTTAAAAAAAGAAAAGCTAAAATCGATCCGACAGAAAAATAGGGAAAAAGGTTTCAAGTTTTCAGTCTTCCATGAGAGACACCATTTATCTTCTAAAAATAACTAAAAAGATTTATTTTTCAAAGATTGTTTCTAGTAATTCATATTATTCAACTTTTCTCTCATCAAAGGACAATAATCAAAAGTGACACGTCATAAATCGAAATACTGTTCAGGAAATGATTCATATAATAGATCATTAACCAACTTTGTTTCAGTCATTTGAAGTGCACACAAGTCGTTAGAACAATTTCGATCAGTTTCAAAAAATAAAAAATAAAATAAAATAATGTTTCTCACGCTAATTATTTCTAAATAAAGAAATTCGTAACAGAAAATAAATTGTTGAATGCCGAATAAAAATGTATCTCCTTAACTGGAAGAAGGTAGAGTTACAAGAAACAAATGCTGCTAACTCGAAAAATACGTAACTTAAAATTATGAAGGAGTTAGTTATTTTTATGTTTGAACAACTTCTTAATTTAAGTAATAAAATAATTTCCATCAGATAAAATTTTGTTCGAGTTAAACTTGATTAATATTCTAGTTTCGCCAGATTACTTTAATGCAATTTAGTAATTTTTTGTTGTTAGACATCGTAAGCTTAGCTTTCTATGTTTAATCATTTGATATTTCGGCTATAAACAAAATTGCTTAACTTACATATTGCCTCGTGTGTACATCATGAAGCACTTAACGAACTTTTGTGTTTTCGCCATTTTTACTTCCTTCATCTTGAGATCTTTCTGATCGATGCGTATCATGGTAGATGGGTCTGTGTCAGCCGCATTATTAATCAATCCTTTTTATCACTCTTATCATTGATAACTAAAAAAACACGAAATGTATATCTAAAAAAACACGTTCTGGGTTTTTAATCCGATTTATTAATATCTCATATTAAGTGATTTTTAGTAAATAAATCTATCAAGTTTCTTCTACATCGTAAAATAAACTCAGAGTAAAATAATGCATACACCAGTTTATTTAACAAATTTCGCTCAATAAAATAAAAGTTTTAAACGTCTAGCTTGTAAAAATATTTAAAAAAATGGTGAAAGTAAAATAATGCATACACCAGTTTATTTAACAACTTCGCTCAATAAAATAAAAGTTTTAAACGTCTAGCTTGTAAAAATATTTAAAAAAATGGAGACAGTGTACATTTGCTAATCAAACAATACAAAATTTATAGAGAATTTTAAGAAAATATCAACAGAAAAAAAAGCAAAATCCTTTCAGTTCACAGCATATGAGTGGAGTAGTCGACAGATCGATTCAAAATTGTACTTTATTTTCACTATTTTTGGCGTCCTCACCACTTTTAAGCTCATGTATCCTAAAGCTAAACATAAAAAGAGAATAAAAGTAAATTTATAGTATCGATTTGCAAGGACCTCTTTTTTAAAGAAAACATGCTCACTTTTTTTTTTTTTAAATATTTTTCACATGGATCTAATTTTAGACTCGAAAAAATGCTCAAAATTTATATGTAACAGATCAATAGATATATTAAATTTTGCATGATTAGTAAAATAATGCAAACTGTACCTTATAATAATTTACTTTTATTTACTTACTGTTTAATAAATAATAATGTGTACACGCGAAATTTATTTTGGAGAACGAGGAATTCTGTTCAGTAAACATTTTTTTTTAATATTATCAACAAATAAAGTTGATTAAACTTTGATTGTTTGCAATGGAAGTTAGTTGTTCTTTCGTCAAGCAAACTTTAGTAAAATCAATTGGATAAAAAAATATTTTTTTTTTCTTACGAAAGTAAAGATAACATTCCTTACAAAATACATACAATCAAGATTAACTTCTACATACAAATAAAACAGAGATATATAGATTGATAGTTACTTCTTGATATAAAGTTATCATAGAAAATCTAGCAAATTACACAGAATTTCTTGCAAGTAAAATTGTTCATCGATGTTAACTGCTGTATTATTGATGCATATTTGAACAAATTTGTGAAAGAGTGAAGAAAAGTGTTTTAGGAAATAGTGGGAGAAGAAAATTATCTATCTGTTTTGGCTTCATTGTTAGTTTTGTTTTCTAAGGTGCACAAAATGAACAGAAAACTTTTGCACTGAACAGCGTGTGTCTGTTTTGTAGAAGTGGTGGCAACTTGATCGAGATTATGCAGCTATAAAAGAAGCTTCTGTTCAACAATTTTTAGATATTCAGCCACCATTAGGCAAGCTATCTACAAATTAAATAAAGGTTTAGTACGAAACCAAGAAACCTACAAAATTTAAACGAAATGATTGTATACTAATGGTGGCATTTGTCACCATTAGTGTACAATCATTTGAACAATTTCTGTAGAACATTATTGATCTTTTAAATAAACCATTATTGCTACACTACACTACTTATGCCGTATTAATATTTCTGTCGAATTAAGTTTATTGAAACAGCATTAAATTATTTTCATAGATTCAGTTCATTTACGAGCAAATCTTGCATTGTAACGGATCATTCTAACTTTACGAAAAAACAGTATTCTTTAAGATATATTTCTGCAGCAATTTTCTTCTTACAAACTGATCTTATCCAGTTACGAATAGAATGGCGAATATCAAACAAAAACACACATGACAAACAACTAACAAAGTACTTAAAAAAGATAGATTTATGATGTAAATATGCTTTTGTTATAAATTATCTAAAACGTTCTGTTTCCAGAAGAAAAACGATACTCACGCTGAAAAATTAAAATGGATGCATTTAAATTTTTAGAATAATTCTAACCAGAGATATAAGTATAGTAGATAGAAAATAATTGGAATTATGATAAATATTAACAATCTAGCAACTTTAAACAATCATTTTTTTATTCGTATTCAATAAGAATAAACTGTTCTTATGCTGCAACAAAACATATTATGTGACTGTTATTCATCGATCGATGCTGTTATGATGAGGAATCATATCTGGATTTTGTCAGTTAGTTTTTAAATTAATTTTTTGTGTTAATTTATGTAATAACAAAAGACGTTTTTTTAATGTTTAACAGTTTTAAAATATTTAATTTATAAATTAAATATAAACATTAACAAACTTCCAACTGGATAAAGTTATTAAAGAAAATATATGAATATTTATATCGTAAGAATATGATGATATTTATGGGGATAAAAATTTAAGTCCGAGTGATAGATTAGTGATACAAAGATATGTATATATATATATATATTCTTTCTTTCGAGTATAAATATATCGTAAATCATTTTCGTTACTTAAAAGTACATAAATTTATGGCGGATAAAATTTCCTTGGTTTGATAAATCTCTCTGAAATGCGAATAACAAGAATTGAAGTGAGAAACGTTTAAATATAACAAGCAGTAAAGATATGGAAGAATATATTTAAGAATTTTGAATTATAGTTTCGTCAAGAAGAATAAAAATTGACAAAATACCGTCATAAACTTAATAGCATTTGGAAACGTGTGATGCTTGAGAATTGTGCATCACCTAAGAAAAAAGGAAACAGTTTCGTGTCCGATAAAGCATACTGATTTATATAATTTTCTTGTTTTTTTATACATATATATATATATATATCAGCTAGTTTATCTCTTACACGTTCTAGCCGAATTTAACTTCAGATATATATTAAATTTTTACACAATCTGGTAGTTTTAATACCGAAATTCTTTAAGAAAATAAAATGAAGTTTAGAAAGAAACAACGGTTTTAATATATATATATATATATATATATAAAGCAAACAGATAAATCTCTTAACAAAGATACAAAGCCATTTCTATGTCTCGACGGATGTTTACTGGATAAACTCTTTCTTTAACAAGATGAAATAAAGTCCCAAGTGTGCTTCCAAAATAACAAATCCTAGACAATCTTACAAACAAGGATTTACAGATTTTCGAACTTCTGAACATTCTCTTTCTCTCTCTCTTATAAATCCTAATCAATATTATTAAAAAAAAATTATTTGTATATATTAGAGAAGGAAAAAAAAACACATTCGAATGTATTGAAGAATTATCTCCCCAAGGAGGAGAGGAATATAAAAAATCAGAAATATAATTAAATTTTTATGAATATAGAATAGGAATATGCATATTTAAAGAATGGTTCTTTAGGAAAAATATTTATAGATTAATTATTTTTATAAGAGAAAGTAAAAACATTAGAGAAAAGTTAGAACCATCTGCTGGATAACGATAAAGCACAATGCTTTCAGAACTGTTGAACGAATAAACAGATGAAAGCATCTGCAGAGAATATGAGTCCTTATTCCTCTGACAGATCCCTAGACAATCCAATTTAGGTGGATTATTATATGACTCGAAGTCCCTCAACATACTTCACCTGTCTTGATATGAAAAGAAAAACGATATCTGTTTTAGCAAATCTCTCTCGGGATCAAATATTTTTCTCACTAACATTGTTTCATATCATACAAAGAATATAACTTCACAGTTCTTTCCTATCTGAAAAAGATGATTATATTACTGATAAAAAAAAAAACAAAAAACATTATTTTCTTTTTAAAAAGTTCAGACAATGAGTTTTATTTCTCTTCAAATATATATGTATGTATTTTGTCAAGGAGCCAAATAGGAAACCTTCAAAATTTATCATCGAAAAATTGCTGTTTGAATTTTTAAAGTTGTAATTCTGAATATATTTTCCAACAAATAAAACTAATTTTTTATGATTTATTTCTTTTAAAAGGAGAGATTTACATTATTAATTATTTTTTATACCCATTTTGATGATCCTAATTAAAAATAAATTAACTTTATTCATCAGTTTAATTAATTTTAGACTAATTTTTCGTTAATTATAAATTAAGAGCGAAGTCTAATAAAATCTAAATAAACACAACGTGCTATAAATATTTCTAAATTTTGATAAAATAAATAAATATTATATTGCATTATTTTCTCCATTAAAATAATAACAACAGAATATTGACACGTTTTATTATTTTAAAAAATTAAATAATGTTTGCATACCTTTATTATTTTCTAAATTAAAATACCTTAATGAATTTATCAGATTTATTATACAATACTGTAATACCCCGGAGTTACGTAATAGGTGGGACTAGGAAGCATAACGTATGTCGGGGTACCTATAAATTCCCAAATCTAATTTCAGATACATATGTATTAGATTCTTAACTGGTTCTTTATTACCAAGAAAACAACAAATTTATAAAGTTAACAACAAATTTATAACACGTACAGTAATTGTAATTAAATACTCTTAATCAACAAATCACCAGATGAAACATGTGCATACATATATATGCAATATGTAATTGCGAAACAAACAAGTGGGCAAGGAATAATAAGTTACGTATCTGCGAATTTACGTAAGTCGGATTTACGTATTCCAATATTGTAAGAAAATGGGAGCTTTGCATACTCCTGCCACTGCGACCATTAGTGGTCTATGATGTACCCCCAACAGGATCATCTCATAAGAAGTTCTGTCTTAATCACGAAAAGCAATATCTTCTTCAATGTGACTGTTAACAGATCTTCTGGTGCAGGAAAATGCAACCCAAGAGATCATACCTTAGTTCTGAAAGGGCCACACATTCACACAAAATGTGAAGAGGAGTTTTATCCTCTCCTGATATCTTCTACAATGGAGACTACCAACATTCCCAATTAGATGAAGATGCCTTCTAAGATTGCCCTGTAAGAAATCCTGTGATAATTCTAGCTTTATTTTTATGCAATGCAAGAGTTCTTTAGTTCTCTGTAAAGAAAGATCTAAAATAAGAGCTTTTGATTGCCCGGGTTTACGTAAGTCGAGGTATTACATGAAGATTTAATAATTTTGCTCCCATCTTCTAATGTCCAGTATAATGTGCTTCAATTTTTTGTAAGAAAATATCATTTTCTTACAAAAATTAAATTCAAAAATTCATTTTTTTAAAAGCTGCAACCAACTATTATATGTATTGTACCTAATTCTGTTTGTATGTATTTTTTTTCTTGTTTTGTTGAGTTATCTGTTATACAGGGAGTTCTTATTGTACTTTAATGTACGTTGAGAGATTAAATAAATGAGTATTACTGTATATTCAAATTGATTTTCTAAAAAATAATAATATATCAAAGATTGTTAAAGTCAGAAAGAATTATATTTCAAGCAAAGTTCTTATATTAACTCTTTAATTTATATTATTTTTAAAGATTCTAATGTAACAAATTTGCTATCAAATCATTTTGATTTTTTTTCAGGCATGGTTAATTTATAAATTATTAATTCCTACTTTACTAATGATCTTCTAATGTTATTTACTACAATAAGTCTGCAGAAAATACTTAATTATATTGACCTTACTAGAAAAATATTCAAGATGATAATTATTTACAAATTAATACTCAGAAATATCAGAAAACTGAGAAGATAATATTTTAAATTAAAATAAATTTTTAGATTTTAATTAAAAATTTTGAAGTATTTAAAATTCTAATGATTTTAGTTTCCAAAATACTGTTTATACTTTTAAAAAAGATCCAACTCCCTAAAATTTGTAAGGTCTGACTCTGGGCAGTTTAAAATTCCGACTCCGACTCTGCAACCCTGATAGATAGATAGATAGATAGATAGATAGATAGATAGATTAATCTATTCCTATCAAAATACTTCTTACTTTAGTTATTAAATAAAAGTAAACAATAATACAACTGAGGCAGACTACATGGATAGCCAAAAACGTTTTTGAATAAACAATTTATCTTACTTATTTGGCTTATTGTTTACTTTTATTTAATATATTCCTATATTATAGCACTAAAATTGTGTATCTTTGTAATATATTCAAATTAAATAAATTTATCAGTTATATTGACATGCTTTGAAAAATAAAATTTATAATGATAATGGCTTAATGCATGCATATTTGCAATTTGATTATCAGTTATGCTTTGAATCAATCTTTCATTTATGAATAGGATTCGCTGAAAGTTTCAGTTACTTTAGAAATAAATTGACAATTCTGCATGAGAATGTTTTAAATAATAAGTTATTTGAAATTTGTATAAAAAATTTGATTATAATCATTATTGAATTTTTCTTTTGAAAACTTATTCAATTTAAAAAAAATTACAAAATTAAAATTAATTAGTGTAGTATTAAAATTACTTATAAGTTCTATGATAATTTATTTTATCATATGTATAATCCTTTAAGACTCATAAGAGAGAAATTAAATAAGGCAAAGATGTCACACACAAATAGACCTTAATGAAACATAGATATCAGTCAGTTATTTTCTTGAAAATTAGATATCCATGTTTCATATCATCTGTTTAGGCATTTTGATGTGTATATTTGAAAATAGATTTTATTGTATAATGGTTCTATGTAAATGCATTGTCTTAAAGCTAAAACTGGTCTTAAGATTATTAAATAGTAGAAGCATTACAATTTTTGAAGGATTCTGTTTAGCAAGTTGGCAATTACAATGGTACTCGGTATACATCCATTTTGGAATAAGTCCAACTTGGGATGAATTCATCCTATTTGGATGCAAAAAATTTTGCTTGGTATACGATCTTTGTTTGGAATACGACCAACTCGCGTGCTAGAATTTGTATGAGTCTGTTGTATATTCTCTTAAAAAACACATTTCTTATATAAAAATTATAACAAGTCGTAATAGCAATGTCTGGAATGACCAGACAATGTCATATTTCCAAAACATCCTGAGGAGAAGGGAGAAGAGAAGTTCTTTGGACAGATTTTTAGTAAAAGTCAAACCAGATGAGCCTCAACAAGATCCAAGTAAGGAAGGGAGACAGAAAATAGAAAAAGAAAAAACACCAAAATTTCAGATTCCTAAAGTTTTATTAGAAGCATACTCTCCTTCCAAACAATAATATCTCCTCCACCCTTTTCAGCACCATCTTACCAGTTAGTAGGCACTCGACTCTTCTTAGCAAGGTAGTGAGATTAAATTTTCATTTATTTCATCTATTGTAATTGCATTTGTATTTATGTATTTTAGTATTAAACAGTGTTTAAATTATTTCATATAACACCATCAATGTATAATATGCCAATAACAATAGGATTTTTTTTCATGGGAACGGATTAATCATTTTCCCTTTATTCCTTATGGGAAAAATTCATTTGATATACGTCCTGTTTGGTATACGTCCAAGGATCTGAACGGATTAAGGACGTATAATGAGGTACAGCTGTATATAGGCTAAAAATGAAGTAATGTGCTAGCAATATATCAATACAATTCCATGAACTAGTTATGAGATTTAATCAAAAATTGCATTGCAATATTGATTTTAATGGGAAAGAAAAACATCTTGCTGTGCAATTGTCTAACTTAAATAATTGGCTTATTTAGTGGTTTTTTTAGAATGATCATTGTTAAACAATTACGAATAATCCAAAAATTCTATAGGATTTAACAATTTAGTCAATAGATGGTAATATATGTAATCTATATTTTTTGGCTAAATTTTATCATTTTAGGCCACAATAACATCATAATCATAATGTGATGTCATAAAACTGTTTTAATTCATGATGTCATGATATTGAGTTGTCGATGGTGATATCATGGCCTAATACTTTGATTAAAAAATTTATACTAAAATTGGACACAAAAAGCAAAAAGATTCCAAATGCAATAATTAATTAATTATATGGTAAAATAATTTTGTTTGAATTTGGGATGTCTTCATATGATCCCACAATATCATTAAGGTCTTCATAAATATGCCAATGACATCATTGTGACTTAATATTGATAAGTGATCTGATTTTATAGATCAAATTGACAACTAGGTCCTATAAGCTAGTTCAGATTTTGTTTTACCTGATTTTATACTTTAATAAATTCAGTTTTCTTTAATTATTAATTAATATAGAAATTACTTTAATAATATCAATAATAATTAATAAATTTGAGTTTTGTTAATTATATTTCAATTAGAAAGAACAGATAATGTTTACCATTTATAATTCAATTAGTCTGATGTTAATGTAGCACTTTAATAAACATGAGGTTTGGAATAACAAATGAAATCAATGCATGAAATAATTTCCCAATTAAAAATTCTTCCTGGAATACAATGAAGATCAGTAAAATAAAGTTTTCGGTGGGTATTGTACACAATACCACAGCATTATGAATTTCAATGTTTCGAGTAAATTTTTTCAATTGAAGAGTGGAAAGAGGGAGAGACTTCTAAGTTTGTGAACCTTAGAAGTCTGTCTCTCTTTCCACTCTTTATTAATGACAGAAATTATGAGAGTTATATTAAAGAATAACACTCATAATGACTGAAGACTGATGAGAACAACCAAGACTATAGAAGAAATAAGCAAAATCAATTTTTTCCTAATGTTTTCAAACTATGCTGGGCATACTTTGGTAATACTCTATATAATATATACAATGTTTACTATTGTTTACTCTTATACAAGTAATTCTCATTTATAGCTTAGAAAACAATTTTTATTTTTCTTTAAAAATTTATATATATTTTTATTCTGTTCACATTAGTTGTTTTGTGTGTATTTGTATAAATATATATATATATATTGTGTGATGATATTGTTTTCTATTTAGTTGAAAGACAAAATAAAAATACTGTGTGTCATATTTAAACATATTTCATTTACATTAAACATAAACATTAAACAGTTAATCTAAATAGGCCTGTTTATTCCAATTAAGTTTTATGCTTCTAAAAATCATTGATTAGCTTTATTTGTTGTACAGAGGCCCAGTAGAGTGAACTTCAAATATGATCTTATAATATTGAAGAGTTGCTTTTTGTTGAAACTGTAAAAAAAAAGAAGTAAAAGGTGTTTAAATTGTTTTCTTACTTAAAAATTATACAAACTAAGAAAGTATTGAATTATATTGATTTTTGATTTGATATCCATATATTTGAATATTGCATTTCATCTGACTATTTTATTTTGAATACTGTATACTGATAATCTTATTAATTATAACATTAAAAAAAAAACTTTTTAAAATATCTTTTCAGGCTGCATGCTCCTTCTTTGCTTTTCAACGTTATCGACAGGGTGCCGATTCAGCCTTTGCCCCATCATATGAAGCAGAGCCACATGAAGTACCTGGTGGCGTGCCATATACAACTTATCCAGAAGGACCAGAAATGAATGAGGCATATCACGAACCCCCATTTTCCGGTGGTCAAATTGAAAAAATGCAAACAGGTGCTCCTAATTTTCAGCAACCCGCTTATTAAACATAGGAGGCACCAAAGTTATGTAGGTGGCTACAGATAGCAAATAATATGTTTTATGTAACAGTTAATATATGGAGTGAAGTTATATGTGGTATATGTGACGATTATCAGAAGTTGAAGTTTAAATTCATGGTCGAAATTAGGGTATATTCCAGAATGAAATAAGTTTTCGGATAGAAAAGGATAAACGTATTTTCTGTTAAAACAGAGTTTTTGCCCATTATCAAAGCAATTAAACGTAAATTTAAGTAAATCAATCACATATAATAAGAGGTTGAATTTCTATGCCATTAAAAAAAAATACATTTCACTAAATATCAAAAGAAAATTACCTATATTGTATATTGTAAATTAGGAGATAAGTGTTGCAAATAGACAAGATCGTAACAGATCATTAATAAGTAACGCTTTCTGTTGCGATGAAAATTGTCAAGCTGGAATATGGACAAAAATTGTCAGTTCTCATTGTAAATACATCCATTACACGTTACACGTCAGCAAATATTAATCCTAATATCTTTTCACTTGTGAATATCCGCAATTAAAAATTGTTAAGGAGAAATATATTGTATATTAGAGCGATCAAATGTTTAAAAGTTCGTAATCATTTATTTCTCTTTACGGTTGAAACCAATTCATAGGAAAATTATATATCGAGAAATGATTATTTTTATTACGGATATTGTTGAGTTAATTTTTTTGTAAGAGGTTAGTGAAATATTTACTTCAGTGTAGGATTGAATTTTTCTTCCTCTCTCATTGTATGGTCTTCACTATTGCTTCGAAGATAAATGTTTAGATGTAACATTTGTATAAAAGTGCACATTTTAATCAGTATTATCAGTTTTTTTTTTTAATTTTATATTTGTAATATTCGCTATGAATTTATTTTTAAACACAATTCGTAGCGTTTTATTCAATATGAATTTAGTACTTTATGCATTTATTTATTTATTTATTTAAAAGTATTCAGAAAATGCAATGCAATGCAGAAATTTGCCAATAAGATTTGAACGATTTAGATTTATTTTATATATATATATATATGTATAGTTAATTGCAGATATATTTTGCAAAACTTTTTTCCCAATTTATAAAGATTGGAATGTTATTTGTAAGTTTTGTTAGATACGGGTGAAAATTAAACGGTTCTTATTGTCATTTATGCAATGTTGCATTGTGTACCAATATCTCGTGTGTTATGTCTTGTTCGATCATATAGGCATTCTATAATGGATTCTTCGACGTTTTGGCCAATTGTATTTCACAAATTTTTCTATTTGATGTATTTTATTACCAGCTTTTGACACTTAAAACTTGTAAAATTTTAAATATTACTTTTATTTTGTTAAATGAAAATAATTTTTTTATAGCATGAACTTAAGCACTACCATTCATCTATTCTTAAAATGATTTCTTTTTTCTGTACTGTATAATTTTTTTCACATAGTCTTAAAATAGTTGTGAAAGCAATAAGTTTGTTGATTAAAGATTATATATACACGCCATATTAATCAGGAATATTTTATTTATGCAATTATAGAATCAACTGGGTTCGAAATAGAATCGTACTGTTTTACTGAGTCCTAAATTATGTTAACGAAATTATCCGATTGTACAAATGACTAGAATATGTTGTAACCAGTTGAAAATGTTCTCTCTCTATTCACATAGTGATGTACAAAGTATAATAGGTAAATTTGTAGTCAGTGTTGAAAAATCACAATCGTTCTCTGACGAATTGTCGGAATAACAAAATAAAAAAAAAAAAGATTGGTTGACGGAAAGTTTAATTATTGTATGAAATTTTTGGAGCCTCGTTTATGTATAGACAATGGAGGCAGATTCCTTAGTCAATGTACTGTACTTAATCTTCTGTGATGTATGAATACTAGTCAGAAATAAATGTGATCAACATAATAAAACTGTTTTTAATTCACAATATCGTGAATGAATTACACCAATATAAATAATCTTGTTTACTTCAATTGTTGACTAGAATAGAAAATACTCTGGAGTACAAAAAAGCAGAATATGAATTATAAAAAAATCGTTGATGAAAAATTGTAGGACGGAAGTTTTTTAATAATAAAATCTTTTTCTTGGAGATTTTTAAAAATTTAAAGTTTATGCAAGTGATTTTGATCGTGAAGAATTTTAAAAGTGCTAAAAAGTAATTTTTTGGTTATGCAATTGAAAACCATATTCAGCGCCAATGTTTTTACAGTGATTAAGTATTAATGACTGCTACTGATTTCTCGATTTTTAAATCAATAAAATGCAATAATTAGTTTTAAATAGAATGATTATTTTGTATGCAAGTGTGAAAATTTTAATCCATAGTATCTGGATTGAATCTTAAGTTACATTCATAATTTCAGTGGTTTTGTGGAGTATTGTATATACGTAATAATTGATATATAATAATAAAATTTACAGATTTCTATTATATATACTAGTATTAATTCATTTTAAACAATATAAATCCATTGATATACTGTTTATTATAGTTCATTAATAAAAACTATTAAGAAATCTTGAATTCTTAATGATGAAATTATATTTTGATGCGAATACATCTAGTTACAAACAAGCGCACGAAATACTGTTTTAAATCGCTTAACAGAAAATTCTTTTTTGTATAAACTTAAAATTGTTGGCATAAACTTTAAATTTTAAAAACTTCAAGGAAAAGATTTTAGTATTAAAACTCGTTTGTCCTCCTATTTTTAATCACAATTGTTTTCTTTAATCCATGTTCTCTTTTTTTTTGTTCCAATAGCAATTTTCATTCTAGCCTCTTGCTTTTTTAATATCTTTTTTTTAGAAAAGTTACATTTAGACAAGAAAATTAGAAAAATATAACATTGTATACATTTCTCAGTAAGAAAGGTCCAGCAAAAAATTCAATTCTTACTTATTGACCTTTGAATAGTAAACTCAACATAATGATCTATATAATTAGTTTTCGTACAAAAATTAAGATGAACTGAGAATCCTAGCTTAATAATAGCTAAATGAATGAAATTCTGGTAAAAATTAAATACAAATTTAATCGGTTTTCCACAAATTTATAAGAACTTCATAACTCTTAGAGAAGATTCTTAATTAAAAATTGATTAAATATACAATACACAAGCTAATCAGTTATTAAATTGAAGAGTGTGATCCCAAAACACGTTCAGTCCATTTTGGTCATTTTTTTATTTGATGCATACTCCTATTGAAGTTATCTATCTTATTAAAGGCCTGTTTGTTCCCAAAACCGTGATAATCGATGTGTACGGGACACTTGAATCCTGCTTTGCTTTTGAAAACTTGCTGAGTCCAGAGAACAGTAACGATGAAAACTCGCTCAGTCCGTTGCGCATGAGCAGAGCGTTTTCCTAATCCTGCCAACAGCGCAAAAACAAACTGCTATTACTGTTAGCAATAAATTTGTTGTGGGAATTTTTGTCATGTTTATTAAAGGTAAAATTGTTATATTGGTTATTAATTTTCATGTTAGAAGCTCTTGAAATGAAATGGTAACATAAAAAATTTAAGTTTCTTGGGACTTTTTTAATCTATAGTTAAAAGGAAAGTTATTTTTCTGAATTTTAGTAGTTCTTAATTTGGAATGATTAAATACATATTCTGGTGCCTTTCCCATGAGTATAGTGTACTCGTGGGGAAGGCCCTAAAACTTCCCCATGAAGTTATAAAAGTAGATTTTGAATTTCCCCAAACTCGTACATTTTTGGCCTACCTGCGATATGAGAAGTGAGCAATGATAGATAGACTTTTCAGGCAGAACGACAGAGATTACAAGTAAGAATAACATAATAGTGTTTTCGCCGGTCAGCAAAAATCGAATTTGTCAATATGTGAAGTGAGCAATGATTGATAGACTTTTCAGGCAGAACGACAAAGATTACAAGTAAGAATAACATAATAGTGTTTTCGCCGGTCAGCAAAAATCGAATTTGTGGTTACAAATAAATTTTCGGGAATAGTCGAAAACGTGAATAGGGAATCCGCGAATACCGAAAATCGACTGTATTTTAATACTTAAAATAAATTTAGTTTTTCCTCTAATGAAGAATGAGTGTAATTGAAAATCGTTCAGTCCTTGGACTTAGCAAGTTTCCATTAATACCATAATATTTAGTCATTGTGTATTTAAAAACTAACGATGACTGATTTCAAGATTTTACTGAGAAGTGCATGTATATGAATTAGAAACAGATATCTGGTAAGATAATTCATTCAAATAGAAATACTTTCTCAATTCCATATTTGCTTCTGAAAATTAACAACAATGGACTTAACCGTGTTTTGGGATCACACACTTCAATTATAACCCAAAAGTAATAGACATTTTTCACTCTCCAGTATATTCCAAAGTGGACAATGGAGCTATATACAAAAATCTTTTAATATATTAAAATTTTTTGTATTAAATACTATATTTTAAAATAGTTTCTGAAAAAAGCATAACTTCAGTCATAAGCTTTCAAGAAATATACTCAAATGTAGCCTTATAGAAGTTTATTGCATTTATGATTATGTGTGAATTTTTCAGAATTTATTGATGTGTTAACTTTAAAAATCAATTTTTCGGCTACAATGAGCCCAAAGAATTTGCAGTTTTAAAGACAGTATCTTTCTTTAAATATATATACACCAATCAAATTTGATGAGATTGAAATGTTACATACGTCTATATAAAAAATATTTAATAATAATCTGAATAAATTATTCCTCTCGACATACTGCAGCATTGTACATGTAGGCCTCAGTGCGAGTTCGAATAATGCGATATTTGATTAATGCGACTTATAAAAATGATACCGTTTTTAAGAATAAGGTAAATAAAACACATAAAAAGGTTGCTGTTCAGGACTAAAATTTTGGTGGTCGATTTCAATTATATACACCATTCGCATGGTTAAGTTTCTGCACCAACAGATCTTTCTTCTCATGTATTGCGTGCTTTCATGGAATGCACAAATCTTTTCTAGGAAGGGATCAATTTAAAGGCTAGATTCGGGTCCTATCAGAAAAAACCGGAAATAATGAATAGATCAAAAATAAATGTGTCGTTGTTGATGTAAACA
>AYEL01079213.1:0-19039 GCA_000484575.1 Olivierus martensii
AAGGCAGTTCATAATCTTTACACATTTTGATATCAAAGGCATTAGACAATTAAACAACGACATTTACCATCACGTCTTAGTTCTACACATATATTCATTATTTTAAATCAAATTGATTTCAATCTCAATGATTTAAATAGTAAAAGATGTATTATTATTTTTTCAAAAATACATAAAATTATCGATTCAGTTATGACAAAAAAATGATTTCTTTTTGCTATTACAGAAGAGCATAACTCTTTTTTTCGTAAGAATTTTTGATAAAAGAATAACTAGGCTTAAATCTACTTTTTTAGCCAAATATTATTATTGCATTGTTATTTTCATTTCTATTTATTAAATGTGAGGGAAAACAGTTTCCTTTCTGTTCATTACTGTACGGATATATTTTCATCTCATGCATGTACCTAAATCTGTAATCTTATTTTTATAATTTCATTGTTCTAACATTGTATTTACTAGTGGGTAATAAAATAGCTAAAAAACTTGTCGAATCAAATTAACGAATTTAATTAAATTCTGTCTCTCTTGGATTTCGAATTCATTTAAATGACAGAGTTCTAAGTGTGTTTGTTTGTCTTTTTGTAAGACAATTTTAGAAGTAAAAAGAGTATATTTATCTCACAAAAGTTCTTCATTTATTCAAGTGATTACTCTCTTATTAGAAAAGATTAAAACTTTATACTCGATTCGATACCTAAATGTTTTTAAATAATTTTTTCATTTACTTAAATAAATAAGTATATTTATTCTAAATCCACTTATAAATCTTACATTACTTAACAACTTTGTTAGAAAAACTCCTCCTCATCTAAATGCTTTTTCTTTCTTCAAGAAAGCATTTAGATGAGGAGGAGTTCAAGAAGAGAAGGCGTTCAAGAAGAGAGGAGGAGTTCAAGAAGAGAGGAGGAGTTCAAGAAGAGAGGAAGAGTTCAAGATGAGGAGGAGTTCAGTTCAAGTTTTTAGATGAGGAGAAGTCTAAGAGTAAATCTAAATACCTTAATTGGTTCTGTTCTATGGACGATATTTTAACTACATTTGGCATCTCTATATCTTCATTAATGGACAACAAACCAAATTGGAATGAAATTCGGACTCGATTGATTAATAATGCTCTATCTCATTCCATAACAGAGGATATGACATCTCTATCCAACTCTTTTTTCCATAATTGGTACAGGCTCATTCTTGGCCTGAACCAAAACCCAAATATTACAATTTCAACTTTAATCTGAAAGAAGTAATGATGCAAATTCATCTTAATAAATTACATTTCCTCTATTTGGACAAATTTATTCCTTTATATCTCCCAAATTATTATCCATTTTGTAATTATGATATAATTGACATAAGCCACTTATTGCCCCACGCTTGATTAGATGTAGATGTAAATGTAGGATGGGGGCGTTACATAGCCCTAGCACCGCTATCACCAAAGGTCTATTGTGCACCCCCAACAGGATCATCCCATAAGAAATCCCGTCTTAATCACAAAAGAGTAAGCCACTTATTGCCCCACGCTTGATTAGATGTAGATGTAGATGTAGGATGGGGGCGTTACATAGCCCTAGCACCGCTACCACCAAAGGTCTATTGTGCACCCCCAACAGGATCATCCCATAAGAAGTCCCGTCTTAATACGAAAGACAGTATCTTCTTCAATGGGACTGTAAAAAGATCTTCTGGTGCAGGAAAATGCAACCCAAGAAGAAAGGGCTATATATTCACACAAAATGTGAAGAGGAATTTCATCTTCATCCTGACATCGTCTACAAGTGGGGCTATTAACAATCCCAATTAAATGAAGATGCCTACTAAGATGACAGTGCCCTTTAAGAAGTCCTGTAATAATCCTAACTTGATTTTTATGCAGTGAAAGTAACTCTGTAGTTCTCTGTACAGAAGAACCTAAAATGAGAGCTTTCTCCTGCCGTACCACCCTTGAAACTTTTCATAAAAAATATTATATACAGAAAAATCTCAAATCTTTCTCATAACAAAATTCATCTAGAATTTCGTGATTTAGCGATTAAAAATGTTTATATAGCCTAACATATTTAACTTTATTAAAAATGTGTTTAGCTTGTTATAGCTTCATCTTTTAATTTCTTCTCATTTATTGTGTTTTGCTATTCTGTTTTTAATGTTATTAATGTATTCCCTAATCTTGAAGATGTCAGAGAAGAGATAAAACTTCTCTTCACATTTTGTGTGAATGTGTGGCCCTTTCAGAGATAAGGTATGATTTTCTTGGGCTGCATTTTCCTGCACCAGAAGATCTGTTTACAGTCCCATTGAAGAAGATACTGTCCTGATTAAGTCAGGACTTTTTACGGGATGATCCTGTTAGGGGTGCACAATAGACCACTGATGGTCGCAATGCTAGGGTTGTGCAAAGCCCTCCTTTCTTACAATATAAAATCTACCCTAATCTACAGGGATTTCTTGTTAAAATGGTTTTTACTTATATTCCTTTCATTCATTTATAATTCCACGACTTTCTTAGAAATGCTGCTGATTATGGTAATAAAATGGTATAATTTAACAAATCATATCAAAGTTTGCATAGGAAATATTCATCTTTCAAGCATGCATTAAGTTAAGCAACTTTTCTTACAATCTTTCCTCGGGTAAACATATATATCAGACAGTTTTAATCACATCCAGTCTTTAATTAATAATGCTAGTTTTCATCTTAATTAGTCGTCGAAAATAAAGATGATTAAAACACTTTATCTCAGTTCTGTCACTTTGCACCCTTAGGTACAGCCCAATACTATCCATTAAATGAAATCTTTCATTTAATTTAAATTTTAACTGCACTTCTTCAACTGAGACTTAATCAATAATATCTTACCATCTAATAAAATTTTGTCTTCTTATGTCTTTAAATATACGTTTAGCTCCGTTATATATTTAATGCTATTTTTGATATAATTAGCTAAAATTAACTTTATTATTATTTTTTTTTTTTTTTGCTATTTATGTACTGCATTCCAATTTTAATAATTTATCAGAGAGAGATCTAGTGCAAAAATGCTTTGGGATAGGACAAAGAGAGGAAGTGTTTTAATATTGATGTTATGTAAATATAATAGTAATAAATAAAAACAGCTCTCCTGCATTATTTAAACGTGTCTTTTATGTTACTGAATGTGCGAGTTAAAGCCTATAACTGACATATAGGATCTGCAATAATTACAGAAATTTGAATATTTTGAAGAATATTTTAAAATTACAATTTTTAATAATTAATATGTATCATTGCAGAATTATAATTATTTTCGACTTTAACCGAGTTATTGTGCTTCATAATTAATCTAATACAGTAACACCCCGACTTACGTATATTCGGAGATACGTAACTTCTCGTCCTCTCCTCATCCACTTGTTTGTTTCATAATTACATAGTGCATATTTCATCTGCTGATTTATTGATCAAAAATCTTTAATTACAACTACATATTAAACTTTTATAATTTGTTGTTTTCTTAGTAATAAAGAGCCAGTTAAGAACCTAATATGTACGTACCTGAAATTAGATTTGGGAACCTGTAGGTACCCCGGTTTACGTTATGCTTCTCAGTCCCATCTATTATGCAACTCTGGGGTATTACTATATATTTAACAGTGTGAAAGACTACAGAATTCTGCACATCAGATGGATTTAAATAGATTTAATGGAAAAGAATGATTACTTATAAAAATTTAGCTCTTCAATTGAACTATTTTAAAAGATTTAAGTGAAATAATGCTTTTTTTAATAATATAAATTTCTAATTAGTTTAATTTTAAGAAAGATTTATTAAGAAAATAATCTGAAATTAGATTTGGGAACCTGTAGGTACCCCGGTTTACGTTGTGCTTCCTAGTCCTATCTATTATGTAACTCTGGGGTATTACTATATATTTAACAGTGTGAAAGACTACAGAATTCTGCACATCAGATGGATTTAAACAGATTTAATGGAAAAGAATGATTACTTATAAAAATTTAGCTTTTCAATTGAACTATTTTAAAAGATTTAAGTGAAATAATGCTTTTTTAATAATATAAATTTCTAATTAGTTTAATTTTAAGAAAGATTTATTAAGAAAATATTAAATAAAATGAGGAACAATTATAGACTACTTAAAAATCAAGGAATATAGTAGCATGACATAAATTTAATTTTGTTTAAATTTATCTTCAGCCTTTTTGATAAGAAAGAGAAAGTATTTTTATTATCAAATATAGCAAAGTATTATTATAGGCCCTATATATTTAGAGAATTTAACTCACTTCATTAGATTAGTAATAATAATTAATCTTCAATAAATTGAAAAATATGATTTACTCTGCTAATAATAATAATTATATAGAATGACAAACAGTAGATAATCATAAAAATAATTTGTTGAAAAACAAATTATTTACAGTTTTCTAAGTCTAAATTTTCGATATAAAAGTTTTGACATACTACTTTACGAATATAGGAATTTTTTAAAAATCTTACTGTTATCCGTTCGAAGAAAATATATATATGATTTTTTTTTTTTTTTTTATTTTTTAAAAATCTTACTGTTATCCGTTCGAAGAAAATATATATATGATTTGTTTTTTTGCAAATTTATTTTAAAAATGTAAACTACGAAAGTCGTCCAAAAAAATTTTTAATGCAAAATTTTTAGATAAATATTAATCCGGTTTTATCTCGTGACTATGCTATA
The DNA here is from genome assembly GCA_000484575.1 of Olivierus martensii. Classification (NCBI taxonomy): domain Eukaryota; kingdom Metazoa; phylum Arthropoda; class Arachnida; order Scorpiones; family Buthidae; genus Olivierus; species Olivierus martensii. Next base: position 4,711 of record AYEL01079213.1, read on the forward strand.
GAAAAATTCATCGAAAACTGTCATCCAACGAAAAATCACCTTCAATAAGTTCACATTCATTATAAGTTCTCTGTACCTTTGAAAATTTGCATGAGAAATATATTATTACTTGGTTAATTTTGAAGTTTTACTTTTTCAGTATAATCAGTAACTATTCTGTTGTCGTCAAATAAAAATATTAGTGAAATTCCTGAATATTAAGAAATTACTTCAATGAAAATTCTATTGATACTATGGTATTCTTTGAGACTTTTTCATGTTTTGAAATGTTGGATCTTTCGGATTTTAAGATTTCAAACTGATTTAAATTGATCTATAATTAATGAATGAAAAAAATTTTTACTCGAAACACAATAAGACATAGGGAAAAAATAACATTTTACAATATTAGAAAAATAAACTTGTGCTCTAAAGCAGAAGTTCTCAACTCGGTCCTGAGAGGTACATAAACAGATGTCCAATAACATTTTACAATATTAGAAAAATAAAATTGTAATTCTATATTATACTTGTGCTCTAAAGCAGAAGTTCTCAACTCGGTCCTGAGAGGTACATAAACAGATGTCCGCGGACCTGATTAAGAACCAGAGAAAGAATTGTTAAAAACCTGGAAAGAGTGGTAGGAATCCTTGCTTTAGAGAAGTTCTTAATCACTCTAAAGCAACCCCTGATTCTGAACTTCTGAGTGATTAAGAACTTTGGAATATCGGGAAGAACCTCCTGATTTAGAATAGTTAAGGACTTCTCAGGATCTGGTTAGGAACCTCAAACCCTACTTTAGAGCAAAAGTATAATAGAGAAATGCAATTTTAGTGAGTAATTAAGAATTTCTGTAAAGCACGACCCTCCAGCATTAGAGAGGTTCTTAATCATTCTAAATCAACTCCTGGTTCTGAATTTCTTTAAAGCAGAAATCTCCTGGTTTAGAGATGTTCTTAACCACGGATCTATGGACTCCTTGGGAATCCATGGAAAGATATCAGAGGGTCCATGAGCTTGGATGAGAAAAAATCAATTCGTAATCTTTATTTTCATTGACTGCTAATTAAATCTAGCATTTACTTCTCTTATAAATGTATGCAATAAATTACAGCAATCTTCAAACACTGACATGTCTTTAATAAATAAAATGTAACTTGAAGCTTCCTATACATTAAATATATTTTATTATTATTCAATGTGCTAAGAAAGAAGAACATATAATATTGTATCAAGTTTTTTATTTTGTTAATTTGTGTTTTAATATTTGATATAACTGGTTTCCTTTGTAATTTTATTTATTGCATTTTATTATTCTGAGAAGAGATCCATAGCCTTCACCTAACAGACAAAGGAGTCCATGGAACAAAAAAGATTAAGAATCCCTGTATAAAGTTATAATTATCTCTGGAGTTAATACACTAATTTTTACAAAATCAAACAAATCTTATTTATTGCTAATGCGATAACAATAGCGACAGCATTTTCTAAGATAATTTAAGTTTACATTGTGATAATTTGTGGTCTGTTTGTTGCTTAATTTAATTCAAAAAAAAAAAATTAAACATAGCATTCAAAAACTTTAATTTATTCGTGAATTAACAAAATTTTTCGGACCAAAAATATCTCATTAAAAAAAAAAAAAATAAATAAGTTTTAACTTCGTAAGAACTTCTAAACTCAATACTCTTGATTTATTTTCTATAAAATTTAATGTTTTATGCAACAGTGAGTAGCATGCATTTTAAATCTTTCCGAAAAATCGATATTAAAAAAAAGAACATACCTATATATCTAAAAATTTTAACATCATATAAAACCATCAGAAAAAGTCGATAATTTTCGAATTTTATGTTTTACATAATGTCAAAAGTTCTTTTATAACTATTGATTGTTTGGGTTTACACGATCGTAACTGTTCTTCTCCGTTTTCTGATTGATAATGGAATTTTATCCTTTACAAACAGCCCATTGGTAATTTCATTTTATATTATCCATTCTTTAAAATTTTTCTTTTAGTGTAGACATTTTCCTCATCTCTTAACGACTCTAAAAATCCGACGAAAGCTCTCCCGTAACTGATTTCTCTTGGAAATTGGATATATTAGATAGGAGAAAATAAATTTTTAAAAATATTTCTAAATTTTCTCAGAATTCTGCAAACGAACATTAAGAAAAAATATATATACAATTTTAATAATAAATTGCAGTAAAGAAATATAATGAAAACAAAAATTGCATAATACAAATTATTATTGATATAATAAACAACATTAAATTTGATATACAATATCCTTAATTAAAATAATTGCATTTTCAGCTGTTTGGATAAACATTTTTATAACAATTTTTTTTTTTTTATATTTAGTGGTAATCCAACGCTATAAATACTGTATAGATGTGGTTTTTGAGTATTATGCGAACAGTTATGGACATTAATCTTATTAAACTGAAAGATCTGTGAAGGTTACAACATATGGTTTTGATATTAGTTGAAATGATAGAAAAAAATAATTTTTTTTATATCATAAAGAAATAATCTGACATTACATTTTAAATAAATTCATTATTAAATTACAAACCACTCACATAAAACTTAACGTTTTTCATTTTGGACTTGATTAAAATAAGTAGAATGTTTAAGAATTTTTCCATTTCCGTTTCGTTTATCATTCATCATATCTTATGGATTGTTTTTGGGATGTATCTGCATCCCAAAAAACAAATTGTTTACTTCCCCAAAAAACAATGGCAAGAACTTAAGCAAAATAAGAGTTTACACCTAAAGGAAAATAAAGGTTTACACCTTAAGAAAAATAAGGGTTTACATCTAAAGGAAAACAAAGGTTTACATCTTAAGAAAAATAAGGGTTTACACCTAAAGGAAAATAAAGGTTTATACCTTAAGAAAAATAAAAGTTTACACATACAGTATAGGAAAATAAAGGTTTACACCTTAAGAAAAATAAAGGTTTACACCTAAAGGAAAATAAAGGTTTACACCTTAAGAAAAATAAAGGTTTACACTTTATCCCCAAAAAACAATGATACAACTTAAGCAAAATCAAGGTTTTTTGAAAAAAGGTTTACATCTTAAGAAAAATAAGGGTTTACACTTTATCCCCAAAAAACAATGATACAACTTAAGCAAAATCAAGGTTTTTTTGGAATAAGAGCCTTAAGAATTTTTTTGGATGTATCTATGGCTTAGATACATTCAAAAAATTCAAAGAAAACCCTTATTTTGTTTAAGATGCTTATACTTAACGGCAAAAAATCCCAATATACCGTTATTTTTCTTAAGTTGTACTATTTTTTTGGGGGGATTAGGTGTAAACCCTTATTTTGCTTAAGTTGTTTCCAAAAACAAGGGTTTTTAGAACCTTAAAGTCCAAAAATCCTTATTTTGCTTAAGTTAGCATCCAAACCCTTATTTTGCTTAGTTACTTCCCCTTATTTTATAAGATACAGATACAAGTGAGCCTTAATACCCATTTGTGCTTGTATCTTATAAAATAAAAATAAAAATATCGTGCATAAATAACCATCCTACTTGAATGAAATTCATTATATTATTGGGATCAAATAGTTAATTAAGTTTATTGAAAACGAGCGATATGAGATCGTATCTACTTGAATGTTTGTCTATAAACACGATCTTTCGAGTAAAAATCAATTTTTCAATGAAATTCATTGGCATTATTGGGATCACTTGGGAAATAAACCTATTAAAGATGATAAAGGGATCGATACTACTAATGTACTAAAATAAAATTTGTTTATAGATAAGAAAGCTTGGAGAAATATAGGAGAGGAAATGGACCCTTGGCCCAATTTCTTTACATAATAACATTTCAAATTAATATACAATATCCATTTATGGGGGACAAATATTTTTAATAGTAGAATTAAAAATTTTCCAATGGCCAACTATTTTATAATAGAAGCACATCATGGAGATTTAAAATTAATTATCATCTGGAGGATCGAGTTTTAATTCTGGGTCTCACACCTTTAGATTATTTTCAGGAGGAGTATAAGCATAGTCCGTTATATTTCATCGTGACGGACACTACAGTCGTGATCACGGACATGAACTGCCCAGGATGGGGGCTGTTTAGTAAACTCCGAGTGAAAAACGGCGTAAAACAACAAAGAAAGGACTGCTGCCTTGCATCAGCAATGAAACTATACTGAAGTTGCGTTCACATTTCAGTTACAAAAAAGAGAAAGCTGTTTGATATTACTGAAGTGTTCGTTCAAGTTTTGTTTTTAATTCTTAAAGTGTAGAGCCAAACTTTACTTGAACGTCTTACGGATAAACTATGTTTTTTACAATACTTAAAGAAATAATTGTAAAAATAAAAATAAAAACATCAAAAACAATGAAAAATAAAATATGTATATTCGTCTAGTATTTATTAAATTATTAGCATAATATTTAATCTTATAATAAACAATTGCTTAAAAAGTTATGATCAATTCTAATAGTCTAGCTCAGGGATTCTTAACTTTTTGATGACTCCAGAACCCCAATGGATTGTCCAATTTACTATACTTTAGATACGGATAGCTAGGTTAGGTTAGACAGATTAAGCCGCCATATCCTCATAGGATATTCTGTATCTGGCAGCGGCCACTGATAGAGCCCATCACAGGCTAGTCAACACCCATGATGGGGTCAACCGAATAGTTGAAAGATGGGGTTCATTGGATCGGGCCCGGACCCCTCTTGAAAAACTAGAGGACCCAGATCCTCTAGTGTGGTAAGCCAAAGCTTTACCATGCGGCCAATGGATAGCTAGGAAGAGAACATGAAGTAAAATCACAAGCATTGATAACTTTATAAATTAATACATTAAATAAAAGAAATACCAGTACCCAGAAATCGAATCCCATACCCCAAAGGGTATAGATACTCTCGGTTAAGAATCCCTGGTCTAGCTTGAAGATTAAAGACATCAAGGTATTCCTCAAATAAATCTTATCGTTTCATATAAATATTTTTGAATACTAAAATTTTAAGAAATTTTTGTTTGATCTCGATAAACTTGAAGCAGAATAAGAACCAAGTTTCCAGACTATAGGAGCATATTTAATGAGTATGAATTATGGAATATTAATATCATTTCATTTTTTATTTTGATTTTAAAACAGAATTACGATTAATGAATTCAGATGAGGGCTGATGTCAACTTGGGTTTATCTAATTGTTTTTGAACTTAGAACCTAAAGAGTGAAGGAGCAAACGAAAATATTAAAAGTGCAAAAGATGCTAATAAAGCGTGCAAACGAGTGCAGAAAAGTTTCAAAATTCAAAAGTTGAGGCCCAACTTTACATCAATAGAAAACTGCACATCAGAATCACGTTGAGCAGCAAGAAACAGTTCGATCTGATTTACTACTTCTAACACGGTGTTGCAGCATTGAAGTAGTTAAGTGGGCAAGCGAAGTCAAATAAAAACATTAATAAATGTTTTTATTTAGGAAAATGTTTTGTATAATTTAGTCTACATAAATATCAACTGTTTTATTATAGTAAATGTGAAACACTGTACATGTTTTACTATTTTATTAAATAAATTCATAGTTAATTATTTCATATTCGCGTTAACTTATTCTTTGATTTTTCTTAGTTTTTAAATAACTTTAATCTATGTAGGATCGATTAACTTTGAATTATTTATATTTTAAATATTTTTCTGTTTATTTTCCCTATAATGTAAATCTTTCTAAAAAGAAATCAGTTTATTTAGTTTCTGATTCTACGAAAGAGTCAACTAAAGAAAAATAACCGTGGAAAAGATTCATGATCACTCTAGAAAGGTATCCAAGTCATAGCAAGACCTAAAAAGAATAAAATCACTTAATGCCTAGAGGTATTAAAAGAAGAAATCCATCTGGAATGGTCCAAAGGAAACGAATCTTTTGAATGAAAAAGTCAGTATAAGAATCATTCAAATGTTCACTTCAATGAGATCCTAGAACAAGAATAGAAATGGATAAATAAACTCGAATGACTGAATAATAGGAATCCATTAAATAAATTTAGAATGGAATTCTCGACAAAGAAAAAGCAAATAAATAAAAATATCCTTTGACTTCAAAGGCTTGTTTCATCTCCAATTTTCAAACAATTAAATTATATAATTATTATTAATATTGATACATAAAAATAAATTGTTATCGATACATAAAAAAAATTCAAATGATATATACTAAATTTCTCTTTTAAGTTTCTTAATTAATTTATGAATCCATTGATGATATTCTCATAAATTTTAATTCCAATATTTATATTAAATGATATTTAACTATGCAAATTATTTTATAGAACTAATTATATAATTCCTAATATTAATTCATTTGCGTGGTGTCTTCATAATTTATAAATGAAATCAACGGACGAAATTCAATTTAGATGATTATGCTGTACAGTTTTATAAAAGACTGGATACTAATTAGCATAATATATTCTTCGATATTCTTTAGAAATGTTAGAAACTATACGAAAGTAAACATTTTTAAATTGGAATCATAACATTTTTCAAACTGTTTCATCAGAATTTGCCTTCTGGAAATGTCTCTTGTAATCAACACAAAAACTACATTGAAACTTTAGAAAATTTTCCTCCATCTTTCATAATTCTTTCAATAAAACCGAATTTATGAATAAATTATCTTAAACATTTATTAAAGATTATTAAATTTCATGATTTGTTATTCAATTGTTACCAAAATTATAAATAAGAACAAAGTTGAATCCATTTTATTATTTTATCTTGTGTATGATTTACAGTACACAAAATAAATTTATTGTAAGTATTGGTCATTTTTTTCTTGATGATGATAATTTAGATGATAAAAGATAGAAAGCATTATCTCGTCTAGTTTCGGATCAACTTATAAATTTTAAGGAAAATTAAAGTTCAGATTAGAGCATTATTATGTTTTTATGTTTTTTTTAGAATTAAAACAGTGTTTCACACAGGAACCTATCTAGTAAGGCGCCATGTCAATCGCAACACATGTGTAGTATCATTCGGCTTCAGCTTCCAATTGGTTCGGCTTCGCTGTCTATCCCCACGCACCTGCAGCAATAGCGACCTCCACGCAAACGAACGTCAAACTAATTATAACAGCGCAACACACCCTACCAGTGCAACAAGTTGGGAAAAACCATGATGGAACCCAATTTAACCGAAAGCGATTCTAGCGAATCTAAATCTTCCAGTATTATTGCCTCGAAAGATAGTTTAGAATCTGATCCCGAATCATCTACTGGAAATACTGTTAATATAAAATGTGAATCGGAACATGAAGAAACTTGTACTGATAAAAAAACCGTAGAAGATCTTTCTTCAGAAGTTATTTTTACTGAGTTGAAGAGCGAATGGCCGCCGACATATTCCAGTTACGACCACGTCTTTTATCCCACGGAACAGTATCATACTACTTTGTTACCTTTTTACGATAATCCTCCACCCTACCAAATTAAAGAAGACTACGATGAATACTTACCACCGTGTTCCGGGACTTCTACAGAAGGGATGATGAATATGATCCATATGAATTCTGTTCAGCCTGACCATAACCAATCTCATTCTCTATCTAGTCATATCACCAACAGAATTTCCATGGTATCGTCATCTAATCAGCCGACTTCATCTTCGACATCTATTTTATATAACGTGCGTTCTGAAAGATGTCACCGTGAAGGAAACATCGTGAGAACGAGATGTACGTTCCTCCTTTATGTAAAGTAGGAAAAGTTTTTCCGTGTTTTCTCTATTCGAAGACTCTCGGAATCAAATATTGAATAATATCTGATAATGAGAAGCTGTAGCAGATTCCATCCCGCGTGTGGATATAACTTGTATGTATAAATATAATATATATTACATGAAATAATTCCATCTGCCTTGGCAGCTGTCTCTACAGCTGCTGACCATTTGCGTTGCTCCGAAAAATGTCCGAAACAAAGCATTTTCTATCTGTTTACCACCTAAAAATTAATAGTTATACCTAGAACATCACACCAAACGGTCTAGTTCTAATTTTACCATCTTCTCTTCGAACGGTAAGATGTTCAAGAACGATATGTTTAGACCGTGCGAATTTAAAATTACAAAATGGTGTCGTGATTTATACATGTATATTAATAACTGCAAACATAATTACGCTTATTTATTGACTTTATTAAAATGCAATTTTGGATATACTGTAAAAAAAATCTGGATCTTTAACTTATATGTAGGCCTACGAGATAATTATTTTTTAATTATTATTTAAGTAAATTTGATAATTTAAGATTGTATTATATTTAGAATATGATAAGAAAAAATATTAAGATATAATTATTTGTAAAAATTTTTAATGATTTTGAAAAGTAAAACTATCTTTTTTCTTTTAAATAATTGCTTTTACAGTCAATTCCTATATTTGTTAACTCTCTCCACGTATATGAATATGTGGATTATTTGAATAATTAAATTATGTAATTAAATTATTTTAAAATCTCCAGAAACTGTATTTTCTCAATGAACATTAATTTTAAATAATAAAATTTAAATTTATATACTTTTAGGTAGAAATTCAGGTTCAATGACTAGAGAAGAACAGAAAAGAAGCGCTTGCGATAGAGAGAGAAGTCGAATGAGAGACATGAATAGAGCTTTTGATTTGCTGAGAGAAAAATTGCCTTGTTGCAAGCCTCCGGGAAAGAAACTTTCCAAAATTGAATCGTTGAGGTAAGTTTTTTTAAATAGCAAAAACTGTGATGATAAAATAATAACGGATGTTTTAAGCATCAGGGGTCAATGTTTCCTATTAATTCGATACAAATCCAATAGATCAAGTAAAACTCTTGAAGTATGAAAACAATAGTAATTAGTTGTCCATCTGTTTCCATATTCAAAAATAAACAGCTGTTCTTAATTTAATTTCAGTTACATTCTGTTTTCTCCGGTAATTAATTTTTAAAAAGAATCTAATAACAGAAGCTCTTAAGTTATGGCTATCACTGTACACTACTATATGCATGGTGATTTACAGATAATATGAATTGGATGATCTCTCTAAATACGATTTATTAAATATAATTTTTCAAGGATTACTACTAATAAAAACTAATAATAATAAAAATCCTTATTCTTAATGAATTTATCATTATATCCACAATGGCTTATTCGAAATATTTTTGGATGCCTGGTTGTTTAAGTAAAATAGTTGACACAAAAACTTTTAGAAAGCATCCTAAAAATCAGAAAATTTATAAAATACAATTTTTGATTTAAATATTGAAATTTGAATTCGAAGATGTGCTTAATTTATTAATTAAATGAAATTTTTTATTTTCAATTCAATTTTGAGAACTTTCTAAATAATGATAATTTAATTTAATGTGATGTTTGATAATTATATAAATACAGTAGAATTAATATAGTAAAATCTCATTTTACGTGATATTTATTTTTTCGTTGTGAAGTAAAGAATCACGAATTATAAATCAAAATAAATATATTTAATTACTACATAAAATTAAATAAAGAATTATTTTAAAATATCTAAAGCAGGGGTGTTCGACCTTTTGGCTTCCATGGTCCACATTTGAAGAAAAAAAATTGTCTCGGGCAGCACATAAAATATACTAATGCTAATGATAGTTGTTAAACAAAAATGTTAGTAAATAATGTACAATATATGATATCCACCATGATAAATAAGCAAAAATGTCATAGCATAATTTTGACTTCTTTTCATCCAGAAATTTTTTAAAAATCAATTGAGCAGGTCAAGAAGTTTTAATCACTGGAATAAGAAATATTTTAGCAAATGTAGATATGTATTTAAATAATAAAAACTTCATTAATTTCATTGAGTACATAAAAATCTCAATATTTTAAGAAAGTTTATGATTTTATGTTGGGCCACATTCATTACAGCGCTAGACCGCGGATTGGACAGGTCTAAAGTAATATATAAATATATTAAATTACTTTATTTTTGCTTTAAAAATACTTTTATAAATTATAAGAAATAAATTTATAAATTTTTAGGAAAAATTATAGATTATTGAATGAAATAATCGGATTCATACAATATAAAATAATTTGTAAGTTCATTAATAAAACATATTTGAATTAAAATTCAATTCAAAACTAAACATTTTGATCTGAATTTAAATAATTTCATTCAATTTTTTTAAAGTAGAATTAATGTTCAAAACAGTTTTCTGCCATTTCAAACCTATATAATGGGCCCATAGATTAATATTGGCATAAATAAGAAGCAAATTATAAGTGATAATTTTGATATTCGAATATCAGAAACATTGGATTTTCATCTGAATGTATTTTTTAGTAATTATGTTAAAATCATGAGAATTCATTATATAAAAATTTCTTTAATCGGTTGTTCATCGTTTTTTAAAAGATTAAATAGATTAACAGAGACATCGACCATAAATTAATTACAATAATACATATTTTGAAAGCATAATATTATTGAAAATTAAATAGTATTTTATTCTTCCAGTTATTAAAGAATTTATTAAAAAAATTTTAAAAAATTACTGATCAAAATAATATTTTTGAAAACTATATTGCACGGTACGGTACGAATTTGTTATTTATGCGATAAAATTTAATAGCCTGTCATATTTATTTTATATAATTTAACAGCTGTGCCTTACATTGGGACATCCTCCACCTGTTGGACTAGCCTAAGTCAACCAGGGTAGAACAATTGAAACAAAATTAATAAAAATATAATATAAAATATTTTATGAAAATTCTTAACTTACAAACAATTAAACTTCTTCCACGTGCATTTAACTTGATATTTAAAAAATTCAAGAATAAAGTTGAACTATGAAATTTTATTCGTTATGAATATTAACCCAAGCAATTTCAACATTTATATACTCAAATAATTTAAGCATTTTTATAATAAAATAGAATATAGACGACTATAGTCTTATAATATATCAATATATATATTTTAACATAAAATTTCCTAAATTGCAAAATTAAATAAATAAATTTTAAAAAATTTTACTAATTATTGCTAGCTGAGTTGAGAAACTTGTAGAAGAGCAAAAATTAATAAATTTAAATTCAATAATTATTTAAAATCCAAACGAACCTAATTAACTTGCCAAATTTTAACCCTTGAAACACAACGGAAATTTTTAATGATTCGAAATAATTTAGACTAATTATGCAAATTATTAAACTAAGTTTGTGCAATAATTATTTGTTTCCGAAATGACTATTGAAGATTAAAATATTAAGGGATTAATTGTTTAATACATAGAAAATGTTAAATATATGAAAAAAAAAACAAAAATAAAGATATCTAATTCAATTTTTTCTTTTTTGCTACGTTTATATTCTTCCCAGAGCTCTCATTTTATGTGTTCTTGTTTTTTAGTTTTAATCCTATTGTTTTATGATACTGTATAATATAACTTTTCATTATTTCATTTTAGTTTATCCTAGATTAAATTTATTAAAAAAATAATAAGTTTTAATGTAACTGGCATATATGCATTTAAACTGTTATTCAAATCGTTCTAGTGTTCTTAATTTCTAAGTTTCTTTTGTTTTTTGTAATGAAATGGTGTAATATCCTCATAAATGCTGTAGTTAATAAATTGAGTTATTTTATTAGTTTTTAAGCATTACGGTTTAAATAATTTCCGTCAAAAATGAGTAAATATTAATTTAAATCTATACCTTAAATAATATTTCAGAATTGCATTGATGAGTTAGCTATTAAATTATTTTGAGCTATTTGTAATACTATATCATGCCAGAGAAGTTTAAAATAAATGATATTATGACCTGGAACGTACAAAACTTAAGAATTAAGTTGACGAATAGTAAAATCTTTCAGCTAGAAAATTCCAATCTAATATTAAAATTTAATCATAAAATTTATTAACTTTGTATTACGTGTAGAGTATTTTGTGTATTTATTATAGAAATTATTTCTTTTCAGCTTTTCAGTACTTGAAAATTTATCTTTGAATAAAATTTCAAACAAAATCAATTTTTATATCTAAATATTTCTATAAAGAATCGATATGTGAAATAGTTTTATCTGTACTTTATATATTGAAAGTTAATTATGTATTTAGGATATTTGTTCAAAATTATAAATGGATCTTTCTTTAGCAAAACATAAACAATATACTCGTATATATCGATTTTCATTAAATTATTTGCGAATATAATCGAATATTGGTCGATAAGCATTACTCCTTCATTATTTTCGCTTATATTAGCATTATATAGTGTATATATATTAGAATCCCAGTCAAAACTGGAAACTTAAAATTTGAAAAATTTTAGAAATAAAAACACTAAAAAATGAATAAATTATATATAGTTATATGGATTTTACTGTATATTTGAATTATATAATCAATTATCAATTTCTTATCGAATGTTTGTTTTTTAGTATTTTCATTCTGTTTACAAAAGTGACATTTTTTCTCGCAGTATAGAAAAATGATATGGTTAAAATGAATTCAAAAATTAAAATAAGATAATACTCTCAAGTCCATACATCTTCAGATACTCGCCCATTTTGTCTCTTCACTCTTTCCTTGATCTCCCTTTTCCACATTTACCAACTACATATCTAGCATACTCATACATATTCATATATTTACTCTTCATTCTTCAATTAATATTTTACAAATTGAGACTTTTATTCATTCTTAATTAATAAAAATTTCCAGTTATTTTTATTTTTTTGAAATAAAAAATGGGGTTCTTAATGAAGTTTCCGATTCCCTTATACGAATTCATCCATTTCAAAGTTTATTCTTTAATATACTTTTAATTGAAGTTAATATTTATTATTTTTTTATAAACGATTTAATATTAAATTATTTTTCATTATACTGTACTTTTATCTGAAAAATAAATGATTTTTCTTTTTTCTCAACTGGATCAATTGTTAAAACTTGATTTAATCTTGAAATTTTTTATTTTTATACAGATTAGCAATAAAGTATATTTCTCAACTGCAGTCAGTTCTTTCTAGTCCACCAGCAAACAATTGTAACACGCCTTACGATCTATCAATATATTCTCCACAAGTTTGGGCAACTGCACCTAACTATTACAATTGGATGAAGCAGGTAACTGTTTAAAAAATTGAATTGGTTTTTTAATAAAAATCAATTCAATTTTTTTAAATCAAAATTTTGTTTTTTAAATAAGGTTTTAAACATGAATAAACAACAGGATTAATAGAATGATGATGAACACTAACTGTATTAATGTAGTTTTTAACCGAATTAAAAAGATGGAAAACTTTATGGTTGAAACAGTTTATCTTAATATTCCTCTGACCCGATTCACCGAAGGATGTGAAGATGCATTTCGTCACAAACTGTAATTTCATCAGTCTAGAAAGGTTATGGATATTGATATAAAACGACGTTTCAACATATTTTAAATACATTATGAAATAATCCTTTTAAAATTGCAATCAGTCTAATAAGGCCTGAATCGTATGTCTAATTGTATGAGATACAGACAAGATTATTGGAACACTCCTATATCACTCCAATAATCGTGGTATCTCATATATATAAATATGCCACTAGAGTCTTTCGGATCTTTAATTAATGTCTAAATTTTGAATTCAATCATCAGATTACTATTAGTTAGAATTTAAAAAAAAAATTTATTTGCTATATTCTTCTCTTTTTTCGTGCAATATAAAGTTTTATTTCAAGATATATATAAAATATGTTAAAAAAGCCATTTTAAATTATTATGCAAATGCTTTATAGTCTGATAGTCAAAATTTATGATGAAATGCATCCCCATATCTTTCTGTAGGTCAATGGCTAAAGGAGTGCTAAGATAAAGTGTTTCATCCACAAAGTTTCCATGTGTTTTGTATATCTAGAAAAACGATATTAATTATAGTAGTTCTTCAGTATTATTATAAATTCTCTATTAATATTTTTTTTTATTCGGGATCAGACCTACCATGAAGCATCCATCTATCATGGAGCTTCAGATCCCATTTTTAAAGGGTTTCCATATTTTCAATGACACATTTTTTTTTGTCAATTTTTCACCTACTACCAACATTATATCCGTGTGACTAAAGATAAAATATTAATAATGTTTTTTTTGTCTTTAATCACCTATTTAGAGAAGAAGGGGTCTGGAAAATTCGCCCCCTGCATTTCGCCTCCGACAATTCGCCCCCCACATTTCGCCCCGAGAACGTTTCGCCCCCAGGACGTTTCGCCCCCAGAACATTTCGCCCCCAGCCATTTTCGCCCCCTGCACTTTTCGCCCCCAGCACATTTCGCCCC
>AYEL01079215.1:0-21231 GCA_000484575.1 Olivierus martensii
AATAGCTAATGAATTCAATCATTTGAATCCTCTATTAATTTTTAAAATTATTTATCAGAATTAAATTATTTTGATTTATTCAAATTAATCAAAAATTATGCAAAAGGAAGTATATATAAAAACGACAATACTATAACTAAATTATTTAAAAATCATAATTAAGATTTTAATATGATTTTTAAATAATTATAGTTATATAGTAATTATAAATAAAAATTTAAAATAATTTTTAAATAATGTTAAATATAAAAATTTTTCTAATCTTTATATTTAACATAGTATGTTGCATTAAATATTTATACTAGCATTGAAGTTACACAATTATTTTAAAATTAAATAATTTCTCTAATTTATGTTAAAAACAATTAATATTGTTGTTTAACATATTAGTTTCTGTCCATATTAAAATTTTGAAATTTTGTCCACATGAATTTAAGTACCGTATACGTATCTCTTTCTCAGCTCTATCTTTAAGATTTTATTCTTCACGTTTTGATATTTTTTCTTTCAAGTCTTTGCATATCTCTGACTCAATAATATTTTAAGCGTAATAAATAAAAATAAATCTATAGAAAGTTTAATCATAATCGAAAAATGAAATCTGTAGTCCCTTTTTTGTTAAATTTTTTATCATCAAGATGAACAGAAAACTGATGTCTTAAGAGTATCTCAGATATTTTAAGGTTCGCATTTTTTAATTGACTGAAGGCTAAATATTAAATAATGTGAGATCGGGATTATCTTTAATGACATAACATCATTAAATTTCTGAAAAATATATTAATTTATTCAAACTAATGATTAAAATTTGTATCTTAAACCTTTGTTTTTAAGATATAAAAATGCAAGTAATATAATTTCTTTTGTATTTTTGTCTCTGATCCTTCTATATATTAATTCAAAATCTTGTTAAATTATATTCCAGATGACATAAATGTAAATTTATTATCGGGTTATTTTGATATCATAAAACAGATAAAATAAATTTTTGTATTAATCTTTGAAATTAAAAAAGTATGAAATTTCTATTTTTCTGAAATGATTTAGTCAAATGCATTTAATTATATTTTTCCGAAATGCATTTAATTCTTATTGTGTAGATTTTAATAGCTACTTTTTAAGGATAGGTTAAGTTGGTTAAGCCACCATATCCTTTATGAGATATATTTTATCTGGCAGCAGTCACTTTTAGATTCCACCATACGCTAGTTTGATTTTTAAATCAATTGAATCATTGCTAAACAATTACGAACAATTTAAAAAAATCGCACAATTTAACAATTAAGTCAATAGATGGCACTTATTAGTTTATGTTTTTTAGAGTCCCTAGATATATAAAGTAGCGAATTCAGCCGCCATTTTATATCCTCCTGCCGATTGATAATTACGGATAACTTTAATATTGAAAGTAAACCATAATACTATATTTCTTTTCTAATTTATAAATACAGCAGTTTCTTACCTGGCAAACGAAGATCGTATATGGAGTTTTTTTTTCTAATATTTTCTAATCATTTTTTTATCTTTAATTTCTTTTATCTTGCGGCAAAGAAAATAATCTATGACCTTTTCCTGTTCAGTTAGAACAATTTACACCTCTATAACAAAGCATGTTCTTACAAAATAACTAGAAAATCTATCAACGCAATGATAACTCTCAATCTAACAAGATATAAAATGGCCGATTTGGCGGCATCTAATGGCGCAAAGAAATGCGCTACTCTATATATCTAGGGACTCTAATGTTTTTATGTTTAACACAGTTTAACATAGACTATAAGAGCCATCTGTTGACTGAATTGTTAAATTATGCGATTTCTTTAAATTGTTCGTAACTGATTAGCAATGATTTTTTTAAAAGCCACTGAATGTCTAATTATTTAAATTGGATAATCAGAAAAATTTTTGTAGCTTTTGGAGGTCATAACTTCTACCATTTAAGAAATTACTCTGCACAAAACATATAAACAAATAAATTAACAACCGAAAATATAACACAGATTACTAATACAGATGGGACACTTCCTATACTTTCAATGGTAACTTTTCAACCTAAATACAAAAGAACGATGACGTCATTCATTGTATTTATTTAATTTTAAGCGATTAGAGATTTAATTTAATATTTAATAACATAACCATGAAATGTAAAGTATTAATTTAGCAATTTTTAAAAAGATGAAAACATTTTCAAATTATTAGCGATGATAAAAAGTAAACTGCTATTGGATGAACGAAATAGAAACCGGTTATTCTATTGGATGAATTGAACTTTGCAATCCGTAAGCTCTTTACCATATAAGTCAGCTCATCTTTCGTTTAAAAGGGTATAGGCACGAACACAGATTAGTTGATACAGATGGGACACTTCGCTTGTTCGAAGGTGCTGCCACTATTGGGTCTATATTGTGAATACTACCTTCTCGATTTATTTTCGATTTTAAGAAGTTAAATGTATTTTTAAATTCGCACTATTCGAAGTCGCACTAATCGAGGCCTACCTGTACTGCAAAGTATACAGTTTTTTAGAAATTTTAAGTTTGAATGCTAAATATAAATGTACTGTATTTTATTAAATTTAATAAATTCAGAGTTCATTTTCATTTCTATGCTACATGTGTTTTCGATAAACTGCCAACCCAGATTAGCTGCCAAAATCATCCCCAAAACAGATGGTGGCATTTTATCAGGGTTTGACTGTATATTGTTTCTTAGATGATAATTTCACAATAAGTTGTTTTAATTAATTTTATATCCAAATTTTTTTTTTTTTTTTTTTTTTTTTTTTTTTTTTTTTTTTTTTTTTTTTTTATCTTTCTGATGTTTCACCCCTTCAAAATCGTGTGACCGTTCTTGGACTGCTCCTCGTCCGGTTTTACTAACCGAAAATTAACGGTAATTTGTTAATTGACATCATAAAAGGAGCTTTGTTAGTAAGACTGGTCTGTGCTTAAAACTAGCACTAATCGAATATTTTCTCGCACTAACCGAAAAATGATATCAATTTTATAATTCGCACTATTCGAAGTCACACTAATCGAGGCCTACCTGTACTGCAAAGTATACAGTTTTTTTAGAAATTTTAAGTTTGAATGCTAAATATAAATGTACTGTATTTTATTAAATTTAATAAATTCAGAGTTTATTATCATTTCTACGCTACATGTGTTTTCGATAAACTGCCAACCCAGATTAGCTGCCAAAATCATCCCCAAAACAGATGGTGGCATTTTATCAGGGTTTGACTGTATATTGTTTCTTAGAATGATAATTTCACAATAAGTTGTTTTAATTAATTTTATATCCAAATTTTTTTTTTTTTCAAATTTGAATTTGCCATTCAATCCCATCTTGCCTCACAACTGGGATAAAATGGTTAATTCAATTGATGTGATGTTTTGAATGTTTTTTAAAGTTCTTTAATCCTATTAATGAATAATCATTCCAATATCAAAATATTCAATTGTAACAATATTTTATTTGTTAAAATTTATAGGTTCTTTTCGTACAAATATTTATGATTTTATATTTAAAAGTCTAAAAGTTTGCCAGTTTTGCACCTTCCTCTATATACAGGATAATAAAAGATCTGGCTAAATTTAAATCATAATGCTACTCATAAAAGCAAAGCAAAAAGCTAATGTAAACATGGATCTGCAAATCTTTTCAAGATAGCAAAAGATATAAAAGTATTTAATCTAATAGGCCTGTTAGTCTCATGATCATTGTAAATTGATTGATGATAAATTTGTGATTTGAAATTAACTTTAACAAAATTAAACTATGCATTAATCACAACATTATATAACTTATTGGGGTAGTTTGTAGATGGTTCTTTCTTTCTTTCAAACAAAGCGATAGAGGGTGTACTCAATGGTTTTACCCTTGAAAAAGAAGAATGAAGTAGAAGAAGAAAGGAAAGAACAAGAAATAGAAGTAAGTCTCCTACCAGAAGGAGTGTGGTAGGCCACTAGATGGAAAAGAGAGATCAGCCAAATAATAATAAAAAAAAAAAAAGGTGCATAGTCCCAGAAACTGATGTGCAGACCAGAAGCACAACAGACAGACTCGGAGAACTTGTTCGGAACAGCAGAGTCCACGCAGCACACACAGAAGGATTCCCAACTGAAATCCAGCAGGGATAGGACACAGCAGGTGGAAGACGAAGAACTCGGGGAGAACTTGTCCCAAGGAGAACAAAGAGCAATCACAAGCACAGAAGGTGGCAACCACTACAGAAGCACTACAGCAAAGACACCACAGAGAGACAGAAGTCTTCACCGAGAAGAAAGCGGAGAACTTCCTTGAACAGTCCACTACACAGAAGTCCGCCGAACACGAGCAGCCAAAGCAGGGACAGAACACCACAGGCAGAGAAAGCAGTTCCACACCACAGAAGAAGCACCACTTAGTGTCCCAAACTTAGGGGCAAACTAAGAAAGAGTAGAATCCATTGCACAAACACAATTCCGAAAAACAGTAGCACAGTATAGTAGCATTACACTGAAGGACTAGGAGTCCCCCCCACATCCAAAGCCTTGGATTGGGTGATGTAGTCCAGAAGGCCTTTAAAAATATTTTTGTCTTTGATAAATTCTGATAAGTCACAAGGCCAGTTAAGACCCGAATGAAGCACTTTATCAAGAAGGGCTTCCCTTTGCATGTCATAGTTGGGACAGTCAAATAAGTAATGCAAAACATCTTGAGATGAGTTGTTGTCACAGCTAAGAGTTTTATTATTTCAGATGTGAAACCTCTCTAAGTAAGCATTGAAATTCCCATGTCCCATAAGGAACTGGGAAAGCTGGAAACTATTGGTAAAGTGTTGAAATTTCTAAGACCGAAGGAATAAACTGATGAGTGAGTTGACCTGTCTGTCCTTCGTCCCACTCCCTCTGCCACAATCAAAGTAGGATTTTGTTTAATCCTCCATTGATGAAAGCCACTGGGACTTTGCAGAAGGAACCATGAGACAGGAATGAAGCACCTTTCTTAACCAAGTGGTCAGCCCATTCGTTACCTGGCACTATGGAATGTCCTTTCACCCAATGAAAAGTGACTTACCAATTGGTCAGCCCATTCGTTACCTGGCACTATGGAATGTCCTTTCACCCAATGAAAAGTGACTTCAGTGCAAGGTTGGATATTGTTTAATAACTGTTTGATAATATTTATTTGAGTGTATTTAGAATTTTTATTGTTTATCATTTGTAGCACTGTCCTGGAGTCCGAGATAATATGGTAATTGCACTTCACTGAATTAATAGTCTTGATATATTGATGAGCTTTGAAGATAGCCAGCTGCTCTGCCTGGATAATGCTACAATGCAAGGCCATCCTGAAATAAGCTTGGTATTTTATTCTATTGTCTTTTAGAACCACAAAAGCAGCTCCAATGTAAGGTCCTGATTTTGAGCCGTCTGTGAAAATCTGGTAATCCGAAGAGTTCTCAGCAACATTAAAATCAATGCTGATTTGATATGGTTCACTAGGATGCAGATTCAATTCTTTAATTTCCCAATCAACACCATCCTCCTTGAGAATACAGGTAGGCCTCGATTAGTGCGAATAATTGGTTCCACAAATTTCTTGCACTATTTAACATCATAAAAGGAGACTGAGCTTTATTAGTAAGACTGTTCTATGCTCACAACTCGCATTAATCTAATATTTGCTCGCACTAACTGAAAAACGGTATCATTTTATAAGTCGCGAATATTTGCTCACACTAACTGAAAAACAGTATCATTTTTGTAAGTCGCACTAATTGAAATCGCATTATTCGAACTCACACTAATTGAATATCGCACTAATTGAGGCCTCCCTGTATAAGAATTTTCTGAAAAACGATGTCAATTTTATAAGTCGCACTAATCGAAATCGCATTATTCGAACTCGCAAATTTTTATAAGTCGCACTAATCGAATATCGCATTATTCGAACTCGCATTTTATAAGTCGCACTAATCAAAATCGCATTATTCGAACTCGCACTAATTTTGTAAGTCGCACTAATCAAATATGGTATCAATTTTATAAGTCGTACTAATCGAAATCGCATTATTCGAACTCGCACTAAACGAGGCCTATCTGTATAATAATAATTGCATTTCCAAATCTTCCAATTAAGTAAGAGCTGTATTGTACATATATGATATTTATACGATCTAAATATAAATGTACTATATTTTGGCAATATTTAATAATAACAAGCAATACAAATAACTTAAATATTTAATGTATCAAACAAGATCGCTGCATTGAGGTGGAAGGTTATTCACTAAACTATTAGGATTCCAGTCTGTATTTAAAATACGATCCATCCAAACCATTTTAATAATCGTCACCCTAATGGGCCTAAGTCACCCCAATTTACGGTACAGTGTTATATCTTCAGGTTTTTACTTGACAAGTTTTAATATCTTAATATAATTCAAAAACTTGCCAAGTAAAAGCCTGAAGATGTAGCACTGTATTGAATTTATTTCAGTATTTAAATCTCATTTCTCGACATTGGGGTTGGAATGGAACATGGTACCCGTTTTAGATCTCTACTCTTTTGGTGGCCAAAAAGCTGGCAGAATAGAACTTGTCCCATTTTTTCACATTTTTGTTTTTGGTGGATATCAGTACTTTTTGCTAAGTTGTTATATTAAATAAGCACGCTAAATAAATAATAATCTGAGTTAGAGAACTTGGCATTTTTCACATTTATGTTTTAGGTGAGATATCAAAACTTTTGTTAAGTTATTTTATTAAACAAACACGCTAAATAAATAATAGTCTATGATAGCTAAATAATTCTTGGCGCCATGCCATTTTTTCCTTTTAACCGATGTTTATGAATTATTCGTTTCGTATTAATAGTTTTTAATACAAGTGATAAAGTATGTCTTCGACTAAAACCACGGAAATATTCCGTAATAACCAATATATTCATTATATTCACCAAAATACTCATTAAACAAGTTTGCTATAAGGCGATGCCGCACTATCAAATGCGACGCGCTCAATCGCTTGGAGTGAAGTAAATAAGTCACAAAATAATTGAAAAGTTGGCATTTTCAAAATTTTTCCTTTATCTGTATCCTAAGGTCTATATTGGTGCTAAATTTCAAGTTTCTATGTCTATGGGAAGCACTATATAATTTTGATGAGTGAGTCAGTGCTCAAATTTGCGATTTTCTGGGGCCTTTATTTCCTAGATACTTTGATATTAAAGCTTGAAATTTTTACAGGATAGTGAGAGACTAAAGCTGAACAACATATGCAATTTTAGTTTTACTAGCTTAATCGGAAGCGAAGTTAAGGAGATGGCAAATATGGCCTAAGTTGGTTCGTGTAATGCGGTATGCGCTGCGCGAACTTGGCTCGGGATGTGAAAATTTGAACAATTTTATTTTTCATCGAAAATAGCAATCCCGTGGCCTAATTAGCATATATTAGGTTTCAATATAACATATTCCTGGCTTAATTAGCATATATTAGGTTTCAATATAACATATTGATTAGAACCACTCCAGAGAGATGTGATAGGGTCAATTAATTTATAACTACCCTGTACAAACCTGTATCCAAAATATCGTGATAGGGCTCAATGTAAAAAGTAATTCAGTGTGTGGATGTTTTCGATAATTGTAATTTTCCATACCTTCCTTTATTATATCGTACCATTTATACGTTCCGCAAATATTGAAAAACGATACATATATTTTAAAATATTTTTTATTAACACAATATTTAATTACATAAACTTTGACAAACACAGGGCCCCTCAAGCGCGGGGCCCGATTCAATGCAATCGGTGCAATCGGCTTAAATCCGGCACTGGGCCTATAGATATTTTTATTGGACCATAAACATTAATTCTAAAAATCTAGATATTTTACGTTAAAGTAACAAACATGGTAACTACTAAGATAGTAAGTAACAAACTAATAAACTCTTCTTACATTTTGAATACGCATAATTTATCTAATCTGACAAAATTGCAACCATCAATTTTTAAATTCAAGAAGAATTTTGTATCAGTTTTCATTCTAGTTGATTAGTTAAACAACTTAATAATCTATTAAATTTTGGATGATTTATGAATAAATAATTTTCAATATAAATATAAATTTTTATGTTTTTTTAAATTAATTTGAATATTTTGAGAAATTGAAAAACTTTCAGAAATTCCTCTTCAAAATAAATATAATATTGAAAATAGCTAATGAATTCAATCATTTGAATCCTCTATTAATTTTTAAAATTATTTATCAGAATTAAATTATTTTGATTTATTCAAATTAATCAAAAATTATGCAAAAGGAAGTATATATAAAAACGACAATACTATAACTAAATTATTTAAAAATCATAATTAAGATTTTAATATGGTTTTTAAATAATTATAGTTATATAGTAATTATAAATAAAATCAAAACCAACAGAATAGCTTCATTGGCTAATTTTTCCAAAATATCTCTATTACGGTGTCTGACAAGGATAACCGTATCGTCAGCATAACCTTGGATAATAGAGTCCCCAGGAAGTTTATTTTGCATATTTAAAAGACTATTATACATTAGATTCCAAAGCACCGGGCCCGAACAGGAGTCTTGAGGGCAGCCTCTAGTGACAGGAATAATGACATTGGTATTTTCAGTGTAGACACCAGCAGTTTGTCAGCAAAGTAATTACTTAAGATTTTGTACGAGTTCCTAGGGCAAAGCATTTTCTTAAGAGAGTGCAGAAGAGCCGGTCGCCAGGCAAAATCAAAGGCACCGCTATAGTCCATAGCCATAATGGCGGTGTGCTGTTGATTGTCCTTTCCCTGACGAGCAAAGTTAATAAGTTGTTGAACTGCCTTAGTTGTGTTAGTGTTGGACCTGAACCCAAACTGATTCTTATTAAAGAAATCTTTGGAGTTTAGGAACCAGAGAATGCGCCCAATGATAAGTTTATCCAGCACTTTGCTAAGGACTGGAAGTAAGCTAATTGGTCTATAGCTACCAGGTAAAGACTGATCACAGTCACTTTTAGGAATTAATTTAATGTTTGCTCTTTTCCAACTAAGAGGAAAATACCCTATTTGAAGACAGGAGTTGAACAAAACCAAGAAAGTAGTTGGAATGGCAGAAAACGCATGAACTACCATCTTGCTTGTTATTCCATCCAGTCCAGCTGCTTTATTCACTTTTAACTCTTTTATAACTTTCTGGATCTCAAGAGCCGAAAAAGGAATGTCATCCATTGTAGGAGGAGGAGTTAAAGAATCCTCCCTAATCCATTTCTGCTGTAAGTCATCTTCCTCCTGATTGTCTTCTGGAAATAAGTGGGTGAAAATACAGTTAATAGTTTCATTAATACTTGTAGTGTAATTTCCATTACTAAGTTTAATAGAAGCTGGGAGCATAACACTTTTAATCTTGTTCCTTACAATATAATAGGGCTCCTTCCAAGGTTTGTCACCACAGGTTTTTGTGCAAAATTTTCTCCAAGCGGTATTCAAGCTTCTCCAAGCTTGAATACCGCTGGTTTAGGGTAAATATTATATGATAATTCCAGTTCAAGATTTTTCAGTACAGGTAACTCTTGTATATAACACAGTAAATAAGTTCCTAAGGGTTTTATTAATCAATGTTTTGTAACTGTTAAAAACTCTAAGAAATTCTCCGCGAAGCATTTGCCTTCTGTCAAGGTTAGTTTCTCTTCTGAAATCTTTTCTTAATTTAAAAACCTTTTTAGTAGCACTTAGTTCAGGTGTCCACCAGTGATTTCTTTTGGCATTCCTTATTCTCCAAACAGAAGCCTTCTCATAACAGTCCTTAATAGCTATTGTAAGTTGGTCCACAATCAAATCGATTTTACTTATTGTTGGATGATCAGCAAAAGGATCTGCATTCCAGTTTGAATGAAGAAGATCTTCAAACAGAATCCAGTCTGTAATTTTTCACAGTCTGTTTATTGTCAGAATTAAGTGAATGAAAAAGTTTTATTTTTATCCAGATTGTGATCACTTATAGATAAAGAGTCTTCTGTAAAACACTCGATATCAAAGTTAGACATCAATTGATTAGCCATAGTGATGTCAATCCAGGAAGTTCCAGCATCCGAGGAAAAAGTTGGCATGTCACTTTGGTTTAAGGAAACAAGGTCCATATGACACAAAAAATCAGCCGTCTCTCTACCTCTAATATCCTCTATAGGGCTTTTCAAATGGGAGACTTAGCATTGATGTCTCTTCCAATACAGATAGGGTAATCTTTAAGGCTCATAATGGCTTTCTGTAAATCTTCAAATAGCTCTTCTATAGGTTCACTTGGAGGACAATAAACAGAAATCAAGACAAGTTCTCTCTTATTAAACTTAACAAAGATGGTTGTCATATATTTGGTACAGTATTGAGTTATAAGCATAATGTCTATACTTTTATTGAGACTAACAAAACCAGTTTTAATCTCAAAATCTGAATTTGGAAAAGAAAAGACAGAATAGTTTTGAAACAAGGCAATTTTGCCCTTGTATTTATATGGCTTTTGAACCAGAAGCAGATCTACCTTTTTATCAATTGCCATTTTTAAAACTACAGAATTTGCAGCCTTGCACCTTTGCAAGTTAATTTGGACAATGTTAAAAACGTCTTGAGTATAGTTTTGGGTGTAACTATCCATGTTCAGATCAAAACAGATCAGGAAAGACAATAGCAAGAGTCTACGTTATTCGTAGTCTGTTCTACCAACAACCTTTGCCTTCATCCTTTTAACCTTGCACCTTTGCAAGTCAATTTGGACAATGTTAAAAACGTCTTGAGTATAGTTTTGGGTGTAACTATCCATGTTCAGATCAAAACAGATCAGGAAAGACAATAGCAAGAGTCTACGTTATTCGTAGTCTGTTCTACCAACAACCTTTGCCTTCATCCTTTTTGTTATACTACAATTCAGCGAATAAGCATTATGCCTTACATCAAGATTAACTTTACCTTCTGCATTTTTCATGGCACGTTGACAATTAATACAGCTTTCCTCTTTCTTTCTATTAGGACAATCTCTGTAATGGTGTCTCTCTGAACAATGACTACATCTTTGATGTTCATCACACCTTTCAGCCTTGTGACCATAGCCACAACATTTGTAACATCTTACCAGTGACACATAGTTATCGATCTTGATTGTCATCCATGATATCCCAATATTTCGCATATTCAATAGAACATTTCTAATCCTTGAAGAAGTACAGAGGATAATGTGTCTACAATTATCTGTCGTCCTTGCACTTCTGAAAGAAGTTAAAATGCAGACTTCCCTATCAAATTCTTCCATGGAGACTTCCTGTTGAATTTGTTCATTCTGTCTATACATATCTTCTAGCAGTCCATTTTCTTCTATATAATCAGGAACATTAACTAGAATCATTCTAGGGTTCCTTTTCCCCAGCAAGCTGACCTTGACCTTCTTTGATAGATCTGCAGCACTTTCCAAAGCTTCCTTCAAATGGCTTCCTTGTGTCGAATTGACTACTTTAACACACAGACTAGATTTTGTCATAAAAACAGCAGACACTTTCAATCCCAAGTCCATTGATTTAATATTTGATTTAATACTTTCTTTTAGCCCTTCTAGATTCAGAGCTGGAAATTCTTCATTGTTTAAAGTAGAGATAATCACTGTTTGACTTCCTTCAGCCAAGAAACCTGGGCCACTTCTAGGTGCTTTAGTCTGATTAATAAATTTAGTTGTCTTGCTATTGTTCTGTATCACTTTTGCTGGTTTAGTCAAAATAGCAGCATAAGTAGAAGTTTGAGTTAGTTTCTGACTTTGAAGTTCCTTAATTATGCCGTAAATTTTTTTAGGTGCCTCATGCATCTGAAGAGCAGCCAATCTGGCTTTATTCTTGCAATCAATGGTGAACTTTCCATTTTTATTAGTTTCTAAATGTTGGATCAAATTCAAGAATCCATTCTCGATTTCTTTCAAATAATTATCCTGTAGGTTTCCAGTATCCTCTCCTTGCAAAACTTTGAGTATTATTTGAATTCTGCACCAGTTTATCTTCAATAGCCTCTTTGCCATCAATAGTGGAGAAAGTTGAATTATCCATTCTTAAAACCAGCAGAAAAACACGAAATACTAGGGAAAAACTTGCTGATTATGTAGTGACCACTGTTTGTAGATGGTTAGAAATAGTGGGAATTATATATATCGGGTGTCAAACTGGTCGCCTGCAGGCCACATGCAGCCCTCGAAGTGATTTTTTTTGTGGCCCCCAACGCTCTTAATTAAAATGAAAATGAGAACAATATGTTTTGAGATAATAGAAAGTAACACTTGCTTTATAGCTATGTCATATACTATGATATACTAGTTTGATTTTAATTAAATGTAATTGCATGAGTTTTTGTTTTTATTGGCCTAATCAGACATACAGATGACATTGATCTTTCAGTTCGGTGGCACAAATTAAGTGCTTTCCTGCAAGGACTGCATCATTTTTTTGCAAAATTTCTTATCAAAAACACAAACAGCCATAAATGAGAACCTGTATTTTTTTTTTTTTTTTTATAGGCAAATACAATAATGAACTTCCAAATAATCCCTCTTTGAAGGATGTGTATAAAGGACGCACCAACAGGCTTGTTAAAGATTTAATTGTTGTGTTATTAGCGAGTTTGTGCAATGGTATTTTCCGTTATAAAAAGACCTGTTATAACCTTACAGCTCCCATAACATCCTAAGCATAACGGAAGCTTTCCGTTATAAGGTTACATTATAAAATAAAGTTATAACGGTAGCCAATCAAAGTAATCGCTCCCTTATAAAGGAAGCCAATAAGAATTGTACCTTCATGTAAATAATATCTACATTTTAAATTTAAATAACGAAATAAATAAATAAATCACCTGAAATGATGTATCTATCAACAGTTTCGAATCTCGTGGGCATTTGAAGAGCATTATATTGTAAAATATCTGTTTTTTTTTTTTTTCAAATGTAAAGAAATGTCTAAAGTTCGAAAGTGGTATATCATTTATATTAAAGATCGCTCTTTTATATAAATGTTCATGTTCCTTAGCTGCTCTTTTCATTGCTGTAAAAATAAAATAATCTTCTAATGCATCTGGATCAAACGCCATCATATTATATACATCCATGTTTGTTTTTCTACTTTTTCTACCGTGAGAGGGACAGAAAATAGCCTCGATTTCAGCATGTTTATATCGTTATAAATATAAGGGAAACCAGTTGATGCGCAAACGCAATTTATAATGTTTAACTTACGCTAAATATAACGTTGTAACTATAACGGAAAATATCTTTGCGCAAACTCGCTATTAACTTATTTAAAAAATGTAAGTAGTTATGGATATTTAAATTTATAAAATTTTTAATGAAAGCTTTTGTTTTTATACAGAAAATGTGACTTTTAACACTTAATAGAAAATTAAAGATTGATAGCGAGGAATTGAATTTAAAAAAACATGTATAACTAAAAGCAATTATGTAGTAATTAAATATTTTTGGGTAATATATTCATTTGATTACACAGTGTTTTTAATTATCATATCTATATTTCTGAATCCTTACTCTAAAAT
Source organism: Olivierus martensii (assembly GCA_000484575.1). Taxonomy (NCBI): domain Eukaryota; kingdom Metazoa; phylum Arthropoda; class Arachnida; order Scorpiones; family Buthidae; genus Olivierus; species Olivierus martensii. The sequence goes on from AYEL01079215.1 coordinate 13,579, forward strand.
GTAATTTAAAAAAATTTAAATATGTTATGGCCCACAGTAATATTACAGGCTCATTAAATGGCCCTTGAATTAAAATGAGTTTGACACGCCTGCCATATATGATTTATGCTATTACACTCTTATCCCAAAAAAAAGGAAACATTTCTGGACTCTGTTTATATTGGCTTGTTGCTTTGTTTTCATGAGTAGCAGTAGTATATATATATATATATCTGCTACAAATGATTATACAAATGTTAAAAAGTTTTGTTGTCAAAGTTTTCTTCTTAACCTAACATGCCTGCCACAAATTAGTACACATGTGATTTAATGCTTCAAAATCTAAAATTTAATGTGATTTAATGCTTCATGATGCAATTTCAAAATGCTTGAAATCTAATTTGTTGACACATGATTTTGATTTGTCAACATATAGTGATTTAATTTGTGAACACAATTTTTACAAATGAATTGTAATTATGTAAGTGGAGTTTAAAAAATATAGAGGTACCCCTATATCAAACAGCTATTTGGATATATACAAACCTTGTATAATAAGTCCAGATCATTTACTTACTAACATCATGTTCAGTTATGTCTATGTTAATCGGGAGGTGCAAATACATTCATTTGGTACCTATTTTTACCTAATAATTATTGAATCAAATTAAAATATTTTGTTACATCATATCAAACTGATCGGATTGAGATGGATATGCAGTCCCTAAAATATGGATTTATTATAATAAAAAAAAAATTATAATTTAGCATTATAAACTGTCAGTTTTTATACAATAGTTATAATCAGCGTTTGTGAGGTGCTAAATTTTTTTTTTTCAAAATTGTTATAATCTGGAATTATTTAGCTCATATTACTGAATTGGTATTTATATTCAGATTTTTCATAAACAACTATTTTTAGATAGAGAAAATGCAATATAATTATATTGAAAATTTACAGGTTACTAAAGATATCTAAAAGAATGTTGACATAATTATTTAACTATTATTTGATCACTTAAATAATTATTACAGATTTTTTCTTAAGTATATAAATGTTTTTATCAATTTTTTTAGCTCAAAATAAAGGCATTCATAGGAGAATCAATAAAAGTGAAAGAATTCAAGAATATGGCAAAGAATTTAAATCAAAAGTAATATTCTTAAAATAATTTTTAATAAATTTCATTTCATCAAATTTATTAATTTAATAACTTTATAGAAAGCAGGTGGTGATATAAAAAAGAAAGGGCGACCAAATCCATACGCATATATTACACTCAATCGAAAAACTCTTAGTAGAAGGTAAGATATAGAGTTTTAAATTTTTATATTAATAAATTTATAGATACTTTACAGTTTTTGTATATATTTTCAGGAAAAAAGCTAAAATATCAGGCCAATTTAAAGGGATTGTGAGAGCTGCTCACAAAGGCTCACAAAAAGGAAAAAAAAGAAAACTGAGGAGAGAAAATTAAATTTAAAAATAATACATTATTTAATAATAATAAATATTTAATATATAATAGTTCACTCCTTTTTTTATTCCCAAATGTCACAAATGGATATTTTAACATGATCAATTTTAAAATGTAGATATTAATGCTAGTCAATATACATACACCATTTAATGATAACATATGATGACAACCACTTGATCACTTACAAAGAAGTCAAGTTCACATTAATCAAGTATTTGTAATCAAATTGCTTTGACACTAGCAAACTGTTTAAGTTATTATTTATGTGAATGTCTCTTTTTACATGAATTCAAATAAAATGGACTGGCATTTTCAAGTTTAAAATAAATTCTTGTTCTACTTTTTACTTGCTTTGAAAGACAACTTGAATACTGTATGTGAACTTTGATATTTTCAAACTGACTTGAGCTGATGATGATGAATCTTTGTAAAGGTGGTCCTCTCCAGTAGGGATAGTATAAAAAAAATTTTTGTTTATTTTGGAAAAAATAAACAAAATATAATTTGTGCTTACTTAATAACAACTGCCTAACTCTTATAAATATATATGTAGTTTAAAAAGCGGTAATAAGCAGTAGAGACACACTTAAAAAACGAAACTTTTACTGAACGAACGTTTTCGGCTATAAATATATATGTAGTTTAAAAAGCGGTAATAAGCAGTAGAGACACTCTTAAAAAACGAAACTTTTACTGAACGAACGTTTTCGGCTCTTTCAAGCCATCATCAGGTTCATACATATACGTTTTCACATCTGTTCTAGAAGCTTCAACAGTTCTACAGAATTCGATTTAAATTTATAACAACCAACGACGATAAATGGGTTACCATGGTTACATAGCACATTGGTTCTTCTATAATATAGATAAACTAACAAAATTTCACGTTATCTATAATAAAATTATAAATAATAAAACAAAAATAAATCGAATTTTGTAGAACCGTTGAAGCTTCTAGAACAGATGTGAAAACGTAAACAGTATGTATGAACCTGATGATGGCTTGAAAGAGCCGAAAACGTTCGTTCAGTAAAAGTTTCGTTTTTTAAGTGTCTCTCTACTGCTTATTAGCGCTTTTTAAACTACATACAAAATATAATTTGTTCCATTAATCTAATAATTATTTATTAAAAGCATATTTTATATAGTAATTTTTGAAACAATGAATTGAAAATGATGAATATTATGAATCTAAAGTGATTTCAATCTGATCACTGTATTTTGTAAAAAATTTATAAAAAAAATTTTTATAAATGTTATTTTTGAATAAAGTTTTGTTTTAAACATATAATTCAGCAAAAATGCGCACAAAAAACAAAGCTCTAAACAGGTTAAATACTTTATTAACAAAAACGTTTTCGACCTTATCAGTTGGTCAACCTCAGCTGCAATGAATATACAGAACGGAGAGAAGCAACCCCCTACAAAAATAAACAACTCAAAAATGACGTCATAAGAGACGTGTATATAATATTTGCACATTACTACTACAAATTCCACTCCTACAGAAAAATAATAAATACTAATAATAATACTAATGTTACAGCATAATAAAGTAAAAATCAGAAGTGATATTAATAAAAATACACCATTAAAAACTCGCGGATGAGGAATACATGATGTCATCAAACATCGTATAAACACTTACCCATTACCACTACAAATTCCACTTCTACAAAAACAATAATAATAAAAAATACTACTAACTTAATATAATAATGTTACAACATAAAACTCAGAAGTGATATTAAAATGTGGCCCCATAGAGAGAGAGGCCCCAGCTTGCACCTAATGGTAAATACGGCCCTGAACATTAGTATTATTATTAGTATTTATTATTTTTTTGTAGGAGTGGAATTTGTAGTAGTAATGTGTAAATGTTTATACAACGTCTCTTATGACGTCATTTTTGAGTTGTTTATTCCTGTAAGGGGTTGCTTTCTCTCGTTCTGTATATTCATTGCAGCTGAGGTTGACCTACTGATAAGGTCGAAAACGTTTCTGTTAATAAACAGCTGAAGTTGACCTACTGATAAGGTCAAAAACGTTTCTGTTAATAAAGTATTTATCTTGTTTAGAACTTTGTTTTTTGTGTGTATTTTTGTGAGTATAACAGGATGGCTTTAAAGTTCATATAATTCAGCATTTTATTGATTGGTTTTTTTAATCAGTTATGCTACAAAATCTCGCAAAGGCATTCACTTTGATACCAACTGCAGTTTGGCAATACTTGTGATTTCATTCTTCAGTTTTTTAATTGATCCCAAATGCAAAATTCTTACGAATACTTTCTTTTCAGAAGGAATTCATAAAAATTTTTTAGTTGAATTTGCAGATGCAATACCCAAAATTGAAACCGGATAACTAGTAAGAAATTTTGTATGTTGTATTTGATGGCTTTTTCCTTCACATATTCTTTATCTAAAAAATGTTCTGATAAATTTTCAAATATATTGTTGTTAATAATAATAATATTTATTATCCATATAGGAATGCTATATTAAACATAAAATTCGGTCGCAGATGGAGATAATTTTCTGTTCTTCCACTCTGGAGGACTGGAAGAACAGAACCGGGTCCCACATACCCAGAGTTTTTCGGGTAGGATCCGTACCTGGTCGGTGAACCTCATCCTCCACCTGACGACTGACCCTACCACGCGTAAAGGCGGTCCCATAGTAGGCACTGATATATCCGCATAATAATAGATAAAGTGGCATAGTTTTACAGGGGAAAACAAAATTTGATTTTCAGTTTATTTTAATCAGCTTTTATTAACTATATTCAAAAAATGATTTTCTGGGAACAAGTGAATACTACAGATGAACTTCGAAACAACGGACTAATTGGGAGAGAGGTGGTCCATTGATGGGAATTGTCCGTTGTTTCGAGGTATTGTTTTTCGCGATATAAAACCATAGTATAGATGAACTTATTACTATTAGGCACTTTCATATATTTATACTTATGTACAATTTTTTTATCTTTGCTTGGGCCAACATCAAACTTAATTGCAAACTCTGAGCTTTTATTTACACTTTTTAATATTACTACGCCGGATTTTCGGTCCGCTATGCTGAAATTCCAACCGGATCATCTGAAAATTCATTGTTTCGAAATTCAACTGTATTTCATAGATCATTAAAGATGGGTCTCCAAACTACGGCCCGCGATATGATTTTATCCGGTCCATAAATTGGACTATTTATTTTTGGAACAACATATCTTTGCGAACAAACTTTTCCCGAATGAAATATATCAAGTCAAAATACAGGGCAAATTTATTTGATGAACATTTAAAATCGCTACTTGTAATTAGCACTTCAAAATTTGAACCTGAGTTTAATAAGATTTAAAAAAAAACAGTTACATCATTCACAATAATGGTTTTATTATAATTTGTGATGAAAATATGAGAATTTACTGATAGTGTTCGTTAATTTAATTTCAAATACTCTGTAATCAGTTTTTATCTGCTTTCAATATAACATATATCTAGTTTAAAATTTTTTTTTTGCTACGGCCTGCTGAACAGTACTGAAGTACTCAATGTGGCCTTCACGGCGAAAAGTTTGGAGACCTGATTGCTACGGCCCGCTGAACAGTACTGAAGTACTCAATGTGGCCTTCACGGCGAAAAGTTTGGAGACCTGATTTAAGAGATAGGAATAGCAATGAAAAAGAATGAATGCCTACAATTTGTATAAATATCCAAATTATACAGGGTGGTTATAATTAAAGTTTCCCTCTCAGAGCTCTCTGGAACGGCTGTAATTCATATATAGTAATGAAATTTAGAATATATGCAATCCAGATCATCGCTACGAAAAATGGTTGAGAAGTTCGAACGGACTGGAGAGTTGGCTGTGGCTCCAGGAAGAGGACGGCGGCCAATTGCATCCGAAGTTATCGATAAAGTTGCAGTTGCCGTAGTTGACAGAGCTGGACGTTCCGGAAATTCATCGGCAAGTGCTCGAGCAGTGGCACGTGAACTGTCTATTTCTTGGTCCACAGTAAGAAAGGTGTGTTCCATCTTGCATTGCTACCCATACAAGATCCGTATGGTGCAGGAGTTGAAGGCGCAAGATCCACAGCAACGCATCGATTTCGCTCACCGGTTCTTGGTGAGGATGGCTGTTTCTGCCACCTGGCCTTGGAATATCCTGTGGTCCGATGAGGCTCATTTCAATGTAGCGGGAGCGGTGAACACGCAAAACTGTCGCATATGGGGCTCCTCGCAACCCCACGCTGTACACGAACAACCGCTTCATTCCGATTACGTGACTAAGGTGCAGATTCACTGCCGACTTTCTTCTGGGCCCATTTTTCATTGAGGAGTTAACACCACAAGGTCCAGTGAGGTGCACAGTTATGAGTACCCGTTACAGTCAACTTCTTAGGCAGCATGTGGTTCCTGCTTTGCAAGAACGAGGATGCTTGGAGACCACTGTCTTCATGCAGGATGGACCAACTCCGCACACTGCTCGACAAACGAAAGAACTGCTTCTTGCCAACTTTGGCGAAGATCGTGTCATCTCTAGAGGCTTTCCAGATGCCTGGCCTGCCCGTTCTCCAGATCTGAATCCATGCGACTTTTGGTTGTGGGGATATCTTAAAGATCGTGTTTATAAGGGAGGTGTACGGTCTGTGCATCAACTAAAGGCAAGCATAAAGATGCATGTTACTGCCATTCCCCCCGGAAATGTTCGTGCGACCGTTGACCATGCCATATTGCGATTTCAATATGTGATTGATGCAAATGGCTCGCACATTGAACATTAGGGTTTTGAATAAAGTGTTGTTTGCCTGACTTATGGTTGTGGTTCTTCCAAAGTCATTTGATGACTGATACACTAATTATTGTGTTATGGTAAACAGGTGCAGGAAAAGCATATTTAACATCCGACGGCGCGCTTATCGAATTTCATGCCGTTCCTACTAACAGCGCCACCTGTGGCCAAAATTTGAACTTTTTTCCATGTAATCCTCTCCCGCATGATCTGGATTGCATATATTCTAAATTTCATTGCTATATATGCATTACAGCCGTCTCCAGAGGGCTCTGAGTACGGAAACTTTAATTATAACCACCCTGTATAATAGTTTTTTGTTTTAAAAATTGTTTACTCTATCTTTGGTAAAATCGTTTACGGAAGCTTTCAATAATTGGATGTGCGACAACCTGAATATTAATTGTACTTTTAACAAAGTTATGATTTTGTTGAGTTCTAATTGAAAAAAAATGCAATTTTTTGAAAGAATCTTGTTATATTATCGATGTTTTATTCATATAATATAAACGGTCTATTTTTTAAAAGATTTTTCCAGTTTGGAAATATCATTATATCAAAGACACTGAGATTATAAGAACTTTTGATCAGGATGATTCTGCTAACGTAAGTTTGGTCACTATTATGAAATCAAACAAACTAAAAATTTTTGGCATTTTCTCGAAAATATTTGGAAAAGAAAGCCAAATTATACCCTTTTCAAAGAAAGATGACCTGCCTTATATGGTAGAGAGCTCATGGATTACAAAGGTCAAGTCATCCAATAGAATAGCCGGTTTCTGTTTTATTCATCCAATAGCAGTTTACCTTTTATCATCGGTAACAATTTGAAATGCTTATCATCTTTTAAAAAATTGTCGAATTAATATTTCATGGTTGTGCTATTAAATATTAAACTAAATCTCTAATCGCTTAAAATTAAATAAATATTGTATTTATTTAAAGCGATTAGAGGTTTTAAATATTTAATAAATTTTTTATTCAATATAAAAATTTAGTATTTAGCAATAATGGCGGATAGTATAGTTGTTTGTAAGCGATGAGAAACATTGCATAGCCAAGCTAGAAATATTATTTTAAACGAATATAAGTATTTTGGAAGGCAGAAATCTATTCGAAGTGACATTTTTAACGAAACTTCACTAGCTACTGGCACAGTATAACACATACAGTAGCGAAGCTTAATGTTAAACTTCCTATTACAACTTGCATGCAGCGCGACAGTGCTGCGCCTGGTGGTGAATAACTTAAGCTGCAAATACTATCGTTTAACTCAATGTTTTCCAAACATTTTTATCAAGAAAAATGAAATCTACTCCGATTTTATCATTAAAACAAAAATGAAAAATGCCGTGCGTTTAACTCAATGTTTTCCAAACATTTTTATCAAGAAAAATGAAATC
>AYEL01079216.1:0-51802 GCA_000484575.1 Olivierus martensii
AGACTATTTTCTAAATTAGACTAGTCTCTAAGGCTTTTTTATTTTTTTCTAGTAGGATATCACTATATCTAAGCGAAAAACTTCAATATCAAAAAAAAAAATGATACAAATATTGAACAATGTTCAAATATTGAATAAAACAGTATTTTCTTCCAAGAGAGACTTGGAAAGTACCTGGAAAAAAATACTGTTTTTCTAATTAATTGTAAAAATAGAATACTATTCCATTTAACCCACACATATTGGGCAATATAGCATATTCCATGTTTAAATAATTTTTTAAATTATATGATAGATATATAAACTATGGCAACCATATTTAAATATGTTATATGGGATTCCATTTTTAAATAATTTTTTAAATTACATGATAGATATATAAACTATGGCAACCATATTTAAATATGTTATATGGGAATATCCATAGAAGGTGAGAAATTACATAAGCTTTTTTTGTACATGAGAAATTATATAAGCTTTTTTTAGAATATTTTATAAATTATAAAAACGAAATGGTATTCCATAATATCCCCAGTTAGGGACGCGGCCATCCGGCCAGCAGGATGTTTTATATTCAATTTTATTCTTTCAGAAACATGTTCTCTACGCGGCCATCCGGCCAGCAGGATGTTTTATATTCAATTTTATTCTTTCAGAAACATGTTGGACAAATAAAAAATTATTACAGATAATTTTAAAAAATACTATAATGTACATTACACAAGAATTATAGTGTGATTTGAATTCTATTCTTATAATTGTACTCAGCGGTGTTATTCAGCCGGTTCGACTGAATCGCTTGTTATTTTTTTATGTTCTTTAATGTGTTTAATTTTAAATGCTATTTAATTTATGTAATTTTGTTCTATATTCCACAATTCTTAATTAAAAGTAAATAAAAATATTTTCTAAATTTATTCAAGATATCCGACATCAAATTTAAGCGAACCGGTTGTTAAATAATTTAAATATCACCACTGACTGAACTTAAAAAAACTGTAAATCTATTGTACAGATTAACTAAAAATCTTTTGCAAATATTAATATATTAAATCACATCTTTTAAAGTTTCGCATAAATATGTCACACTATTGTTCTATTTAGCGCATTTTAATTCTAAACTTCATCGATTAAATTCATAATGAATTATACAATCCATTAAAAAGTAATAAAAAATGTTCAAAGAATTGTTATCTAATGGCGATTTGTAGTTGATTTTGTAATGATGATTTTATATATTTGATCTGATTTTTAAATTAGCAAATAACATTCATAATTTATATTATCAAAAAATATTTTTGATAATATAAATTTATTAAAAAGTTTCTCTGAATTTGAAAAATCTCTCATATCCGAGTTAGCTGAAATTCATTAAAATATCTCACAAGTTTTATTTTTAACGAGTTTTTTATTTTAAATGTCATAAATTCGGGATGTGGCCTGGGCTTTGACAAGTCTGATAAGGGTATGTCCGAATTTTCCCTAAAAACGTTAAGTCATCCGAAATCCAGCTGCGGAAGAGTCAGTTAGATTTACGTTGAACAACTTTTTCTAGGACCTATGGCAGGATTGTTACAGCCATAATACTTTGTAATCAACACTGACTGAAAACTTGCGTCATCTAATGACTAAAAAATATACTCCTGATATGATTCGGTAGAGTAATTCAAAATAACCTAAGCTCTTTTTTATTTTCAGCAATTTTGCGCTCTGTTTATCAAAATAATTATAATATAATCTTATCATAATCGAATAAAATTTTCCTATAAATAAAAAATACCAGTTTATATGCTTATCTTTTTTATTACTAATTGGCAAAACAATCCAATTGCTACAAGGTATTCAGTTTCCGAGATAGGTATTCAGTTTATTTACATTACAAATCATACTTTATAAAATTCAAAAATTATGTAAGCTTTCAAAACATTAATATCTTTATTAAAAACGTAAATAAAGGAAATCAATAATTAAGATAGGTTTATATTGTTATTTTTATTAATATTCGCTTGTTAATTATTGCTTTTCCCGTATTTAGTTTTGAATAACACTTAATTAGGAAACTAATATGATATTATTATTATTTTTTCTATTGAATTTTACTCTAATTAAGACGGAAGACAACGAAACATTCAGGAAATATCCGATTCCGTGTCTTGCAAGATACGAACCACTTCGTTTGATAAAATCGAAATCAACATATAATGAAAACAGTGACTATCATAAATTTTCTAATAAAATATCTATAGAGTTTTTGGCTTTCAGCAAACATTTTCATATAATTGTGGAGCCAGCAAAGATCCCAACAATTTCTGAAGATGCTAGTGTTCATATACACGACGAAAATGATGTCTTTGTGACCAAATTGATCAATCTAAATATTGATGTCTACAGTGGATGGTTGGTTGGAATTGACAATTCTACTGTAATGGGAGTTTTCAGTCAGAAAATGTTCCACAGCATTATCATTTCCGAAACAGAAACATACATAGTGGAACCGTCTAATCTGTATCTTCAAAACACAACGGATATAAATGCAATCGTATACAGACGAACAGATGTAATATCTGCATGCAACAACCGTTCTTGTGCAGTATGTGGAAATCTGGAAAGCTGGAACTCTCATTCCACACAACTGAAATATGTTATTAAAAGAAAATTCGAAACCTCTAATAAGCGGAGAGTTTGTAGCATAGAAATGGTTAGCGATGCTTCTCTTTACGATAAAAATAATGATAACGAGAAAGACATCATTCAGCAAATGTTATTCTTAGTTATTATTGCAGACAAATTCTTTTCTAAAATAGATTTCAATCAAGATTTTCGAAAAGATAATATAGGCCTGAAAGTACGCAAGTTGACAATATTTAAAGACAGCCAGTCTCGTTATTATCCTTTCAGAGATATAGGTAAAAGTACGAATATCTATCAATATCTGAGAAATGCAGAAAATTATAAAAATGAACAATGTTTGGTACATTTCCTCTTCCTTAAATCATTTGATGAAGATAAAAGCGTCGTTGCGTCTTTTGGAGGATATAAAGGCAGTGGTATTTGTATGAACTCGAGAAGGACATTTCGTTCGAGGAATATTGTTATTACAACAAGGAAATATGGCCCTTTAGTGAGAACATTAAATGAATTATCATATTTGTTCTCTCATGGAATTGCTCACAATTTTGGTGCACCTCACAATCATCCCGCTAATGAGCATTTTACCGGAAAAAAATTGAATTTTTTAATGAATTCAAAATTAAATTCATTTGATTTAGACAGAACAAAGCTTTCTAAATACAGCATCGATTCCATATCTGGTGTACTTCATATAAGAGGTAATTGGTGTTTGGAGGAAGACAATGGCCCAGTTTGTGGTAATACGATTACAGAAAAGGGAGAAGAATGCGATTGTGGAAACAAAACTATCTGTGACAACATCGATCCTAATTGCGTTCCTTCGGATGGAAATTATACAGATAAACCGTGTTCCTTAAGAAGAAGCGAAAATAGAATTTGCAGCGCTAGAGAGTCTATCTGCTGTACTCCAGACGGAAAATATGTTAGGAAGCAAGATAAGAAAATTTGTACTAGTAGTACTAACGAATGTATAAGACCTCAAATCTGCGATGGAAATTCTTCAGCTTGCAAATTTGATTTATCTTATCACAAAAAACCGTGCGCAGGAAATTCGCGTTTCTGTTATCAAGGATTTTGTAACGGAAGTTTATGTTTCAAACACAGATTATCTGACTGTGAATGTGAAGATGAAAGATATACCTGCCATGTATGTTGCGTATACAAAAACAGGTGCCAGTCTTTGTATAATCTAACTAAGCCATATTATAAGCAAATTCTAAAAAAAAGACATGGAGAATATTGCATGAATAAAACAGGCTACTGCAGTTCAGATGGAATATGTGTCAAATTTAAATACAACATACACAAATCTTTGTCGAACTTCTCTTTTCGCTTATCTTCACACATATTACTATTTATTTCATCCGCTATTCTGATTTTTGCCATTTTGCCACATATAATATTCTATTGCTTAGAATTATCTACGAATAAGCAATGCGTGAAACAATTTCGAAAACAATGCAATGAGAGAAGAAAAGCTCTAGAAAAACAATTCAGACACTTAAACCAACAAAATTTGAATCCTTATATTACTTTGTCAACATTATTTCCAACAGTTTCTCTCTACATCCTTCAGATTCTAAAGAAAATTTTGAGAGAAGAGAATTTAGTTGTTGTAGCAATTCTCTCCAGTGGCGTTCCTATGAGGATAGAATTTAAGAAATCTATTCGAATACCTAAAATGAAATATTATAAATTGTTAGGACCTAAAAAGAAATATTCTCGAAGAAAAATATCCAAACTCGAAAAGGCACTTTCATATCGACTGGTGGAGGATTTGTGATATCTTTATCAGTTTCAAACACGATCATTTCTGTAAAAGTAAAACGATTTAGAATATACTATTAGTAAAAAATTATTCCACCTGCAATATAAAATTATAAATAAAAGGATTGTATCTATTATTTTGGCTTGTTTGAATAATTACCGCAAACTTATTTGAATAATATTCATAAAAATTTTATTCAAATTAAAAAAATTCCCAAACAAATCTTACAGAGAAAAAATTAATACAGTACAGTAAAGTCTCCATAATCCGACACATACGGTTCCGGGCTTGTCAGATTTCAGAGATTTGTTGGATTATTGGATGTTCAATAATAAATGGAATTACGCAAACGAATACGCTCAGTTTATTAAGATTTTTCTGTCACTACTCTTGCTATTCAAATCTTTCACAAAATCCTTAATTTTATCCCGATATTTTTAATATCATAAATGATGGCTGGTTCAATATCATGAAACGAAGCCAAATCACTAAAGTTTTCTCCCAAGTCAAGTTTCTTAATTATTTCTGCCTTTTCGACCATAGTCAACATTTTATTTTTGTTTTTCATTTTTCCGATGTGACATTATGTAAAGATAACTATTTTACAGTAAACAGTGTACTGAACTTAAAAGATAATCTGATTGTAATGTCTGCGCAACGAGCGAATAGAGACTAACAATTTGTTATATATACTGTAATTAATTTTTAAAAATGTTATAAAATAACACACAGGAAAAATTTGATTCTCATTTAAAAATTCGAGATTCATCCAAAATGGAATCTCAAATAAAATATATTTTTTGGAAAGATTAATTAACGGATAATTAATTTTTGAGTAGGCTATATCTAACGACACCATTCCTGTAATAAAACATGCAGGAGTTTACCATCCTCCAGCAGGAGGACGGTAAACTCGTCCAGAAGGCATCTTATTGACTGAAATTGCAAATATCCATTGCAGATTAGCCAATAAGATTATCAATAATAATTTTCATAAATTGTTTACGCCAAGATTTACACCAGGTTTACAAGGTTTACTTAGTTTACATTAAGGAGCACAAGCAAACCAGCACGTTCTAGCGGTGTTAGTCTATTTGCTTGCGTTAATGCTCGTGAATCATTTCAAAAATACTGCGTTAAACAATAGAGTGTTTGTTATCTGCAGCATTAGTCTATCTTATTTAATATACAGCTCTGCACGATATGTAAAGCTTGAATTTTTCAGTAAATCAACAATCTGAATGCCATTTTGTTGTTTATATTCTTGATTTTGTTTATCTATATACCATACTGTATATAGATTCATAAATTCGTAAATATTCTGGAAATTATGAGAGTTGTATTAAAGAATAACTGAACGATTGAAACTATAGAAGAAATCAACGAGCAAATAATCAAAACCAAGTTTTTTCTTAATACACAGATATGTTTTCAAACTATGCCTGGCAAAGGGCACACTTTGTTAGTGTTACATATATATTCTATTTACTAAATGCTTATAGTCTCTCTATATATATAGTAGAGTATAAAGTATTTAGTAAACAAAAAATTTTCCTGTTCATAATTATCTCCAAAAAAAAAAAAAAAAAAATTCCAATGTATGAAAAAAGCTAATTTCTTTCATCCCTCAAATCTCCAAAAAAACATTTCCAATGTATGAAAAAAGCTAATTTGCTTCATCCCTCAAAAATATTCATTAATAACATTTTCTGATTGTCTTCAAAAATGAAAAAAATAAAAATAGTGCACATTAAAAACTAGCGAAATCCAATGAAGCTTATTTCATTTTATCCCTTACAATTCACATTCTCCTACACAGCTATTAGAAATTTTAAATTTCCTCCTTTACAATTCACAATCTCCTACACAGCTATTAGAAATTTTAAATTTCCTTTCATGTGCATACCATTCTACACAGCTATTAGAAATTTTAAATTTCCTTTCATGTGCATACTAAATATGAAAGACGGGCCATAACTAGGGTGTGGCGAAAGCGGCATTCTCCACGGGCGCAGCTTGATTAGGGGCGCAAATTTTTTAATTGATTTCCGTTATTTGCAGGCAAATGACTTTTTTCGATAAACGTTCGCAAATAAAGCGTTACGTTTTTCTTTCATTTTATTTCTTAGAAGAGGTAATTCATATGTAAGAGCGGCCAAGTTGTACCCTAAATAAAGGAGCCAGGTCAAAAAAGGGAGCTGTTTTTATTGATAAAGTAAAAGTTTACAATGACGGTTTCTGCCTTTCAGTGAAAATTCAAAAAGGGGCGCTGTTTTTATTGATAAAGTAAAAGTTTACAATGACGGTTTCTGCCTTTCAGTGAAAATTCATGAAAAGGCCTAAAGTAAAGTAATAAAAAAGGATTTGTACAAATCTATTTGCTCATTCAAACAATGGATTTGTACAAATCTATTTGCTCATTCAAACAAATATCTTACAGCAGATTCAAAATCAACTTATTTTGAAGGATTTTCAGTTTCAACATTGTTATCTTTAAAAAATGAGGGGGCTCAAGTTTGACTCTTGCCAGTTGCCACAGGCGCTGTGTACACTAGTTACGGCTCTGTACAACAGTATTTCCTATCTGTACCACACAATCGAATTAAATATCTTTTGTGGTTTACCAATGTTTCTGTACCACCAAACAAGCTATGTATAATCTCTTCTTCTCTCAGTTTTTCATATCCCATTACGGAAGCAGCATACTTCGATATATAGGAACGTTGGGATCCAGTATCAATCAAGATTCTGATCAACTTCTCTTTATTAACCCCACGGATCCGTACCACCAAGGTCTGCAATAAAACTTGTCGCCTGCTCGTATGGTTAGTTAAGGCACAGTCTGAGTTAAGATTTTGCTCAGAGTTTGCAGACAGACTTACCTTATCCCCCAATGGATTATTATTTTTTGCGGTGCACATAACTGAAAAATGTCTTCCTCCACACACCGAACAATTCACTTTAGTTGTACAAAATCTAGAAACATTTCCTCTAATTAGGCATTTAAAACAGACATCCTTCTTAATATCTCCATTGAACTGTTACAGACTTACCTTATCCCTCAATGGATTATTTTTTGCGGTGCACATAACTGAAAAATGTTTTCCTCCACACACCAAACAATTCACTTTAGTTGTACAAAATCTAGAAAAATTTCCTCTAATTAGGCATTTAAAACAGACATCCTTCTTAATATCTCCATTGAACTGTTTAAGTTCAAGTTTCGGTAGCTTGAACTTTCGTTTCGTAACCAAGCTATTCACTGATTCACTACACGTTAGATTTTCCAACCTATCTAAACGTCGAGGCAACTTCGTTTTCAATTCGAAGTACAGTCTATGACAGAAAGGTTTTGACATCTACCGTAGTGGCTGTATTAGAGGAAGTAGTGATTTGAAAAACGATTTTTTTTATGATTTGCTATTCTTCGAATTCTTAATATTGAAATATATTGCTGTAAAACATTATTATAAGCTAGATAATGGTTATAGAATAGCTTAGAGAGGTGCTTTTAACATGTTTACAGATTCCAGATTATGAAGGATGCATGCGGGATGCACCCTATTAGCTTTGATAACTTTGCTGCCTTCAGCACTTATCATTACATGCATTTATCGTCGATATTATTAAGAAGATCAATCGTGGATGATCTGGTGATTTTTTAGGTGATACGCTCCCCCCTCTCTTCGTGCTGCTTTAGAATGTTGTAAACTGTTTGCCTACTTATTTGTAATATATTCGCTATGTCTTTCACAGGCATCCCGTTGTTCCTATGATGAATGATTAGCAACCTAAAACTCCTTAGATATAGTAATTGGCATTTTGAAATAATTCGCACTCAACTTCAACAATCTAGTTCATGCCTTTAAATACGGTATTAAACGGCACTTCGGTATGCAACGCATCTTATTACAGTAAAACCTCGATTTTACGGACTTCGGATTTTACGGACACCATCCCAAAAAATAAAATAATAATAATACAATATTTGCATAAACTGCCTATAGTATAGCTACATCCAGCATTTCTTATATGCACTGGTGCGTGTAAAATAAAGCACTCATTTATTGCATAATGCGTCATTTTTATTTTAACAACTTACCTAAATTTAATATACATGTATGTAGGTAATTTAATTTAAAATACTCTATGTAAAATAATACAGTTTTTAGGCATAAGTCACATTAATTAGTACAGGTACAGTGGATCACAAAAGTATTCGGCCACCCTTCACATCGCGCAATGTTAATCGGGTTAAAAGTCGGAAATGTAGAGAAAGAAAAAACAAATGTTTTATATGATAGCTATATTTGCCCTTTAATGTTACGTACAAAAAATTATATCAAATACACTCAAAATTCAAGAAAGTAATAAGGTAAACGAGACGAAACCACCCACACAAAAGTATTCGGCCATCCTGTAAAATGCAAATTACTGGACGTAGTAATCATTGCTACTGATAAGACATAAATAAGAGGCCTTGTAACAGAGAACTGTGAATACCGTGAGTTTAAAAATGGTTAAAACGCGAGAGCTTAGTTTAGAGGAAAGGAAAACCATTATCGACATGAATAAACAATCTGTCACAAAGACAAATATCGGAAGTGACTGGAATCCCACGTTCAACAGTGCAAAGTGTGCTGAAAAGACATCAAGGAAACGTACTGAATAAATGCAGAATTGGGAGACCAAAGATTTTGAACCATTGTGAAGAGAGATTCCTTGTTAATGTGCCAAAGCACATCCTGATGAATTAGCAAGGGAAATTCTCTCTAGCACTGCAACATTTTCCGGAAAAAATTTAAGTGTAGAAACGGTTCATCGAACATTACGAAATAGTGGATATAACGGACGTGTTGCTAGAAAGAAGCCCTGGATAGGTGAGAAAAACAGGAAAAAGAGACTGGAGTTTGCAAAACGTTATGTTAATGAGGATGAGAATTTCTGGAACACTGCATATTTAGTGATGAATTGAAGTTCGAGATTTTTAACACTTTTAAGAGGAAAATTGTTTGGCGAAAGCCCCGGTCAGAGTTTGAACCACGTCATTTCTGTGCTACCGTCAAGTACAGTGGAGGATCTGTAATGGTCTGGGGTTGTATATCAGCAGTTGGGGTGGGTACACTGGAATTTGTTGACGGCACAATGGATCAGTATCGATACATTGATATTTTGAAATGAAACGTAAAGAAAAGTGCTCAGAAATTAGGATTAACGGACAAATTCCTTTTCCAACAGGACAACGATCCGAAGCATACAGCGTTGAATACCAAGTTATGGCTATTATATAACATTCCTAAACGTCTTGAAACCCCACCTCAGTCGCCAGATTTGAACTCCATTGAACATTTATGGGGACACATGAAGAAAACGTTACATAACATTTCAATAACAAATAAAAATGCTTTGAAACAGCATCTTCAAAGTGAATGGGATAAACTTGGTTCTAATGTGACCAAAAAATTAGTCGAATCAATGCCTTCCAGACTGAAAGCAGTCATACATGCAAGAGGTAATGTGACAAAATATTAGATGCATTTGTTTTATTAGTTTAAATTGCAGTTTTCCTTTTCTGCGATAGGATGGCCGAATACTTGTGTGGGTGGTTTCGTCTCGTTTCTTGTTTACCTTATTACTTTCTTGAATTTTGAGTGTATTTGATATAATTTTTTGTACGTAACATTAAAGGGCAAATATAGCTATCATATAAAACATTCGTTTTTTCTTTTTCTACATTTCCGACATTTAACCCGCTTAACATTGCGGGATGTGAAGGGTGGCCGAATACTTTTGTGACCCACTGTATGTTGAAAATGCTAATTAATGTTTATAAAAAAATGTTACTTCGATTTTACGGACTTTCCGATTTTACGAACTAGTCTTGCCCCTATAGTACGTAAAATCGAGGTTTTACTGTGCTTAATAATTCAGTTATTGCCAGTAAAGTTACGATCCTAATTTATTTCATTAATATTTTTTACGTTATTTAATGTATTAATAAAAGTTAAGAGCAAAGTATAGTAAACTAAATCGTTTTTTTTTTGCATGTAAATGCTTAAATATGCAATATTCCTTCCACTCCCCGTTGCTAATCAACCGATGGAATGGTTTAACCCAAATTGTAGCCTACAACGATCAACAACTGAAGTAATGACTCAAAATAACATTGAAAATTAGCCAATATAAAATTACAACTGCCTGGCTGTATTTAAAAGGTTGCTGATGTTCAGATTGTATTATGAAAACTTAAACTTATTGGTACAAGAATTATTAAGTTTCAATAGATAAAAGTGTTAAAAACAAAATAAATCTAGTAATACATGGATATAAAAAATAATTTATTTTTAAATTTAGTACTGATTTGTATTTCAAAAACATAGTAATCTATGAATAATAAAAATTTATTTGTAAATTATTATAATAGATTTCACTATTGTTTGGTAAATAATGGTGTTCGATTTCATCTTTTGGGTTTTCTGGGAATGCGCTGATTGATAATAGTCCAGTCATCAAAGACAAATTTTCATCAAAAGCTCTCTCAAAAAATTATACCTATTTCATCTTAGGACGAAAAATTCGTTCCTTGATCTGTGGTACTGGTACCCATGTATTTATACACGGAGTCTAATATTACTGTTGGGAACTTGCAAATTGACTACATAAATGTTATTCTAATGTTATTAAGTTATTACATATACCTTACTTGATAACAAATGTACTATACTTCTACACTAATTAAAACACCAAACACGAAATTAAATTACACCGTTATTTTCTGTAAAATAGTATCAATATGTATACTAGGACGCTTTAATCCGTTAAAAGTTTTATTCCATCAAACATATTTGCACTGGTTCTTGAACGCGTTCGTGAATGCGTGAATGCGCACGCGTTTATTCATGTAGTAGATTGTGAACTGTACACTATTCTCTGCAGAACAGTCAGTGCATATGGTTCGAAATATGACCGCTAGGGTTGCTTTCCGCAAAACATGTCATAGTTGGCGTTATTCATTTGTCAATTTAATTTAGGGAATACTGCCAAATTATTAATTTTATTATGAAAAAAATAATTAAATAATTTTTTTGGTAATTGTGCAGAATCGCTACTTTTGCCATAGGAGCTGAAATTTTGGCACTGGACGAAAAAAAAATAATTAAATAATTTTTTTTTTATTTTGAGAGCTGAATTTTGAGGCCCTAGGCGCGCACCCGTGTGCCTGTGCTGAAATCCGCCACTGGGCTGCCTATAGGCCCCAAAGAGTCACAATTCGGTCCTGAACATAAAAAATTTCGATTGGGTAAAATTGTAATTGAGCAAATACCTGTGCTGAAATCCGCCACTGGGCTTATGCCTATAGTCCCCAAAGTGTCACAATTCGGTCCTGAACATAAAAAATTTCGATTGGGTAAAATTGTAATTGAGCAAAAGAAATTTATCTTATGCATCTTCAATGTTTTATATTTTATAAAAATCAGCCAAGACTATATATCGAAAAATTTGACGAGTTGCTCAATAGGGTTACATCTAAAATACATAGAGTACTTAAAGTCATCTTTGTCCATCTGGCCAACGAGTAGAACTTAGCATCCTTCCAATATCTATAAATTCCAAAAAATCAATAAAAAAATCGTTTTCTATGAGATTTATGAACATTGATGTTAATACGCATAGAAAACGATTTATCTACGTTAAATGTTATCTGCGATTTATGAACATAAATCGCAGATAACACTTCACCTAGAAAATGTGTTTTTTTTTTTTTTTTACAACGTGATCGCAAGAAAAAACATTATATCTTAAAACATTTATTAAGATCTCATTAAAATACAAAAAATATTTTATAATTTTATAACAGTTTCCCCATGGCAATGCAAACCATATTATTTTCTGATTACATATTCATGTTAGAACTATTCTAATAGTACAACAGTATAATTAGAATTAGCCGATGAATGTGCAGAACTCTCTGTAGAAAGATTCATTTGTTGGCATGGAGAGCCCGATGTTTGAATGGGAAGATGAGATCTTACAGGATCTAATAATGCCTTTCGTGACATCACAGCTATTCTTTCTTGAATTATTAAACTTTGAAATTTTTTCTGTAACCGAAGAGCATTAATAAGTGGAAGTTGTCTTAACGAAGCTGTGACATATCTTCCGAAATGGTCCAATTCGTCGTCGGGTTTAATTAAAGAATTCATGTTAGTTACATGGTTTAAATCCTTTATAGTATCTTCAACTCGATTCATTGTACATTTTGTTTTTACTTTTTTAGGAGGAGTCGATAGCTGAGCTACATTATTGGATAAATTTCTCTTTTTTGGTTCTATTTTGCATTCCTCATTATCATCCGAAACTTCATTTTCACTTTCTTGCATAGATATTTCCTGAAAAAATATGTTTATTTTCTGTTATGCATATAGTAAAGTGGGTAAGATGATTTTAGTCATTTTTTGTGTATGTATAACCTACAACAGGTTTCTTAATCTACAAAAAGAAAAAAAATACATGTATTCCATAATTTGAAATAGATTTTCATGAAAGGTTCTGCTCATTTTCCTCCAGAATACATTTAATGTTTTCAGACGTATTGATATACAGTATATCTTATTGTATTTACAAGATATACCTGATAGAATATAAATGAAATAAAATTTATGAGCTTATGAAAGAAATGATGTAGTAAGGTACTTTTTTCCAAATTTGGATTTAGAATTTCGCCATTGCATGTATTTTGTTTTAAGAGATATATTTCTCTAGAAAATGCATTATGGGGTAAGATGGCAAAACATGATGTTTCATCATCTACCTTATCAATCGTTTTAATTTTTCAATTTGCATTAGGCATAATTTATAATTCAAGTATAAATAATAAAAAATACGCAATAAAAGTTGCTTTTTCTTTTCAAATAATAAATGTCACAACTAATAATTCTAATAAATCTTATTTTGAGTGCTTAATGTATTTGAAATAATATTTCAAACACAATCTAAAGGAGTAACATTATACATCAACCACTCAATATTTATATAAACTTCTAAAGGATTCACAAAATAATGATGAAACATTCAAAGAGTGATATATATGCTATATAATGTATTTAATAACTTCGATAAACATAATGATAAAGTGTTCAGGAACTATAAGATTCATACATTGACTATTTAATGAGAACAGTTAAATAATTGGATGACTAAAGTAGCTTTATCATCTGGAGGATTCTGGATCCCATAACTTCATATATTTTCAGTCTACCGGCCTTGAATCCCCAACCTTCATCTGATGGCGAATTCATCAGTAGTATGAACAACCAATGATGGTATTAAAATACTCACTGCTCAATAATTCCCAATTGTAAACTGGTGTAAAATAACAAAGAAAGATTTTCACAGGAATCGATTCGGATACTTTAGCAATTAAGAATGACAGAGTGGAGTTGATTGATTTGACACCATCGAATCACACAAAATATATATTTGGTCTGGATATATTGGATTACCTGAATGGACCATGTTTAGGAGTACATCCCAGGTAGGCCAATACCCACAATAGTATTAACCGAAAGGTTGAAGGATGAGGTTCAAGCCATCGAATCACACAAAGGATATATTTGGACTGGATATATTGGATTACCTGAATGGACCATGTTAAGGAGTATATCCCAGGTAGGCCAATACCCACAATAGTATTAACCGAAAGGTTGAAGGATGAGGTTCAACAGACGATGCCCAAATCTCTCCGGAAGAGGTGAATACAGTACCAGAATTGAATCCGGCTATAAGATGATAAGTGAATGCTTTATTAAGCGGTCATATGGCCAATACAAGTGAAGTGAACGAAAAATTCACCCATTATAATTTTTCTGAAAATTTTCTATGCCCAAATCTCTCCGGAAGAGGTGAATACCAGAATTGAATCCGGCTATAAGATGGTAAGTGAATGCTTTATTAAGCGGTCATCTGGCCAATACAAGTGAAGTGAACGAAAAATTCACCCATTATAATTTTTCTGAAAATTTTTCTCGTGTTTATTTTCAATTACCATATAATTATTAATGAATTTCAATTATTAAAGAATAAATGAAAAAATATTACTTACCAAATTTAAAATTGATTTTCTTATACCAGTTACATTCCTTAGATACCTGTCAGCAGTCTCAAACCAAACTAATTTTGGTTTATAAATTTGATCTCGTCCACGACCACTGTTCTTACTTTTCTCAATTTTCATTAATTCTTGACTATATACAGTCTTAATCGTTTTAATCCTCTTACGGATTTCTTCGATATCAACAACCATCCCTTTGCTGTTTAATTCCTTCACTAGTTTCTTCATTCCTTCATCTCTGGCATTTCTGTTACGGTATTTTTCATTTTCAATGTTCCACAATACATCGTACTTTTCATATGTTTCCAAAAAAGTTATAATATTTTCATTATTCCACTTAGCAGTCATGATGTAATTTATTCAGATAATTCAGTTCGATATAGCAAATAGAATCGAATCGAAATCAAATTTTGGCGCTCCCATCATTCTTTATTTCCATTATTTCTAGCATATCACAAGGTCACAGAATTTTAAACAGGATGATTTAGATTCGATTGCGAGGAAGAAACCATTCAATAGATAACTATCAATTCTTTTTATATAATTTTTATTTGCATAGAGGACTATTCAAATTCAGCTGTACGTATTCTGAAAAATCACAGAATAGGCCAAAACCATTCAATAGATAACTATCAATTCTTTTTATAATTTTTCTTTGCATAGAGGACTATTCAAATTCAGCTGTACGTATTCTGAAAAATCACAGAATAGGCCCTATAAGTTATTTGAAAAAATAACGTATATACAATACATGAAACAATCACAGTTGAAATGAAATAGTTTAACTGCTTCAATATGAAACAAATCATTTTACATGAGATTTCAAGCAAAAATAGTTATATTACTACAAATCCATGAGAGCTATACGACACTAAACAAGACAAAATATTTTTTAATCTAGAATATTGAAGTCTGAAATTGCTAGATTTATATAAAAATTAAAAATATAAATGCAAACATGATACATGCTTTTAATTTAAATTAATGATAATTTATTTTTAGTCCTTAAAAATTTTTATGGATCAGTATAAAAAAAAATTCTTTATGGATTATAAACATGATTATCGTACAGTATGTTTTTTAATGGTTTTATTACAGTACAGTATTTCCATTTGAGCTCACTCTATTCATATCTTCCACAGCTTTGACTCGAAAATATCTAAACTGAATAATATGAATAGCCTATATTATTCAAGTTCTTTCATGGTGAGTAAAATGCAAACAAATGTCTACTTACTTGAAAGTTGAAAACATTTTTCTATTTTACTTGAATTCAGGTAAAACCAGACGTTCATTACCAAAATTCTTTCAAGTTGCTTCGAGCAACTTGACTAATGTGAACGTGGCTATAATCTCTTTTCCCGCTAGAGGGCAGTATTCCGATACGGTACTTGGAATTTAAATTGATGTATAGCGGCATTTTCGTTCATATCAATTAAATTTAAGATTGATTTCTTGCATTATGTTTAACGATTATTCTAATTTATGATAATGGTTCCAGTTTTATTAGTTTTTATTGCATGTTGCAGTAATGTTATTTTTTTGGAACACATCATCAAGTAAGTGTTGTAGTAAGTAACCTTTCAACTTTATTAATAATTCATCTCTTTTAGGCGACTGTTTAATTTACCTGTTACGTGGCAAATATATGATGTAATTTTGATAATCCATATACCAACAATAAGTGATTTAGAATCAAGCAAAATGGATAGTAGATTCTTCTAAAATAATTACTGACCAATGATCACAATGATCATTTCAGTAACAATGACATAACCAATGATCAATAATAATGAAATTACTTTTGATCATTGGTTTTGTAGTTTATGACTAAAGCTTTGGCATACAATAGATAAACTAATATTTATCTGTGTTTGTAGAAGTCCAGGCGTTTTATCTACTAGCACCTTGCATTAGTGTACTGATTTGTCTACTTAGAATCATTTATGCCTTTATTGCAGAATTCTTCAGCTTCTTGAATGATCATTATATTATCAGATATAATAATCATTCTATGCAGCTCAATCGAATAGAGTTTGTCTTGCAGACAGAAATTCTGAACTTCTACATTTTTTTAAATGTGCCATTTTTTTTATAAATCTTTAACAAAACCATCACACATTATATGTTGAATAGATCTGAATTTAATTCTTCAATAAATAAATACTATCAATTTAAAAAATTATATACTATAAATATGTTCTACCTCTGTTGGTGGGGATAGAATTCTTCTACATGTAATAAAGGATTCCATCTCTTTTCTTTACGAATTTATCACACTTTTTGTTAGGAACGTTTTGGCAATTATTTTACTATTTTCTTCCCATTTCATCCTTCATTATTCCAGTGTGTAAATTTAAATACACTATATATAGTAGAATATTATTGAAGATGGATGTTGTGGATAGTACTATAATAATAATTTTTGATTCTCCCTAAGTGGGTTTTAATGCCATCAATTTTTCATTCTGTTTTTTATTAATTTAATTTAATCAAATTGCAGATAACTAAATTTACTCTCCATACTTATATAAGAGGTTTAGAATTATCTACTTCCTAAAACAATATATGATAAAAAATAGTTCCATACTTTACAAGTTGATTTGGATCTGGAAATTGTTTGTGAAGAAAGAACTCTTAAACTAAGAATCATCCCATAATGTTCAATCAGAAGTTCCATTCTCACCAATGAAATTTGACCACTATAAAATTAAATAAAGGCCAACAAAATCAATAGTTTATGATTTAAATAAATGAAAATATAGCCTTTAAAATCAAGCAAATTAGTATAATAAAGAAATTATTTGTCACATAAATGTTAAAGAATTTTTATTTTTCACTATTATTAACAGAAAAGTAGATGGATTAATTAAACACTTCTGTTACCAGTTTCATCTAACATAGTAGTTTATACAGATAAACTACTATGTTAGATGAAACTGGTAATAGAAGATATTTATGTAATATGCTGGTAAAACCAAAGGGTTTGCTACTATGGCTTTTTAGTTGCCATTTTAATTTTTCTGATTTTGTAGCGGATGGAGTTTTGCTATAAATTCAGTCATACTGTATTGCAGGAATGTTCAACCTGTTAATCGCAATCGACCGTTCGATCTCTTGTTTATTCCTCCAGTTGATTCCTCCTTAAAAATTTAATTAAAACCTAATAAACATCATAATTTATTTATCACTATTTTGTACTATTTTTTAATTCTCTTTAAGTGTATTGCTATTGTTCATTTATTTTTCGTAAAAATTATGAAATCACTAATTTTCTTATCATTTGGAAATATACACATAAAAAGTTATCAATATTAACTGATATTGCACCAAAAATTCTGATGTGTTTCGATCAGCATACTTGTCAGAATCTGCTTTTTCAAATATGAACTTCAAAAAAAAATCAAGAAACCAAATTACAAATGATCATTTGGATGATGGTCTGCCATTAGTCACTTCTTCATATCAACTTGACAATGAAAATATTGTGAACTCCAAACAATACTAAATATCACATTAAAGTGTTTTTTAATCAACCAGCATTTCCGGTAATTTATGAGTCTGTAATCAATCTGTTGAATCTGTTGTTTTTTCTAACTTTGATTTTTTAAAATATAGATATAAATATTTTATTTCAATATACAGTGGGTGATCGGTTAACGAACAGTTCAGATAACGAACACTTTTTCGAAAGATTTTTATGTTCGGTTAATGAACACATGCTCAGATAACAAACATTTCACAGAACAAACTGGGACTGACGGAATGACAGGTCAGCCTGATGGCTGCATGGTAAAACTGTGGCTTAACATTCTGGAGGATCAGGGGGTCCCACTACTCCAATTTTTCAGGAGGGATCTGTGCCCGGCTTGTTGAAACCTATCCTTCCGGTTGACTCCATGATGGGTGTTGGTCAGCCTATGATGATGGCGGCTCTATAAGTGGCCGCCTCCAGATAAAAATATTCCATGAGGATATTTCGGCTTAACTAGCCTAACGGAATGACAAGCTTAGGCCTTGCGTGTTCGTGGACTTATGGGTAAGGATGGAAGAATAATTTTTCCCGATTAAAATGAACTCGGAGACAACGTAAAACAAATCAAAAATTTATTAAAGAAGGTAAGAGAGAGATCTTACAATTTTTTGGTCTTAGAATGGCACCCATATCAGGTTGAGGTCAATAGGCTTGGGGATCTCTACCACGATAATGCTATTAATCACTTCCAAAAAATCCTGAAGGAGAGAGAAAAGCAATCGATATTGGACAGATTCTTTATCGGAAAATAAACATAATAAATGAAAATGCAAGATTATGTACGTATATATTATTGTTATTACATATAAATGTTTATTTATACGTAATAACAATAATATAATAATAATAAATTATATAATTTTTTATTTATGTTTTTTTGAGTCTCCAGAACAAATTAATCATATTCCCATAAAAACCTATGGTAAATTGATGATTGGTTAACGAACAGTTCAGAAAACGAACATTGTCTAGGAACGGATTATATTCGTTAACCGATCACCCACTGTACAGTGGTACCTTGGTTAACGACGGTAATCCGTTCCAGCGGAACCATCGTACATAAACCATCATTATTCAAAGCACAATTCCCCATGGGATTTAATTGAAAATTGATTAATTTGTTCTGGCTCCTTCCCTCAACCATAGTAAATATTAAAAATGCAAATACAACTTTAAAGAAACTGCTCTTAAAGGCTAATATTTCAGAAGTCTATTAAAACAAGCACTTAGTAAGCAGGCCAAAGTCAAACACAACATAAAAAAATTTACTAGAAGAGAGATTTAAAGTACTACGAGATGCATTAAGGCCTTATAAAACTGTAGGAAATTTGCTGAAAAGGAATAAAAAGAAGCCTGCATTTAGGAGACCAGCTACGAATTTATCTTTAATTCATTGAAGAATGTTAAAGATAAATACGCTAAAAACGAAGTATGGGTGTATATGAAAATACCCTTAACAAATATGGATAACCAGCGAGAAGAAGTGTACATAGGAGCGACAGCCCGGAATCTAGGAGACAGACTTCGTGAACACAAAAGAGATGTGCAGAAAGGAATCTTAACAACAGCATTGGCGAAAAGAGCTTACGAGCAGAACATAGAAATCAATTGGCAAGATGCCAAAGTAGTCAAGCTAGTAAATAGCGTGAAAGAATTATTCGTAGCAGAGCAATTACAGATTTTCGCGGAGAGCAGTAAGAGAAACATTATTAACGAAAAGCAATTTATTCCGAAAGCATGGGAGTTTATGATAAATAAGAGAAATGCAATTTAGACAAAAAGAAGAAGAATAGTATTAAAGTTTAAAATTATTATTATGTGTCTTATGTATGTAAAGAAGCATGTATAGACATTGAAAATTTTTAACTTATTTATTAAGCTTGTTAATTTTATTCTTATATATTTGATTTAATTTATTATTTTAATCACATTTTTACTCTAAGAAATAATAATATATGTTTTTGTCATCATAAAATGTATTTATATTTTAAATTATGAATTGCGTTCTAAGTTCTAGAACAGCATTTTTAACTGTATATGTTAGTTGTTCTGTGTCTTATGTATGTATGTAATGCTGATGAGGACCAGTTAAGGTCGAAAACATTACATAATAAATTTTATACTGTTGTTTGCCTTTGGCCTGCTTACTAAGTGCTTGTTTTAATAGACTTCTAAAAATGCAGATAAAACTCATTTAAAATGTCCTAAAATATGAAAAATATCACTTATTTATTATAATTGCTACCAAAAAAAATTAACATTAATAAAATGAATTGTTCATGAAAACAGTTTTTAATTATCAATCTCACCAGAGGGACAATTGGGCTCACTTCGGAGTTTTTTTCAGAAATGAACCTGTAAACACTAATTAACAGCTTATAGATTCAACGATTATTATACATATGAGATTTGATTTTGCGTTTTATTGGCAAACGAACAGTGACACGCATTCGCTGATTTATTGTCTATATGAACTGCAGGATCTCGGACAGACATTTTCTTCTTCTAATGGAATCCGAAACTGTGACGTCACACCACTAGCAAGTGTCAAGTAATATATAACACAAAAAAACAATAGCATCAGACTTTGTTGGCAGAATTTAAAATA
Source organism: Olivierus martensii (assembly GCA_000484575.1). Lineage (NCBI taxonomy): Eukaryota > Metazoa > Arthropoda > Arachnida > Scorpiones > Buthidae > Olivierus > Olivierus martensii. The sequence continues at coordinate 20,654 of AYEL01079216.1, forward strand.
ATAGTCTAGAAATCATCTTTAAGAAACTAAAAACTAGTGAACTGATGCACGTCTATTAATTAAATAATTTGTTTTCATTACTATATGTTAATTATCATTTACTTAAATATATTTTTATATGGTTATAATTTTATTAATTTTAATAATGATATTGTCGGATTTGAATTGATTGTTAAAAAAAATAACGATTGACTGAGCTAATTAATCACGTGATGCGATGACGAGCTGTTTTACAGAGCTCTATTTTGTCGGAAGTTCACATAATCAGGAGTCATTAACCAAAGCTGTCGTTATCTGAGGCCGTCATTAACCAAGGTACCACTGTATTTGTTTTATTTGTTGAATTAAAATAAAAGTGATAAATAAATTTTTAAATACACAAATAAAGATTTTAGGGCTGGAAGAGTGGGTCCTCCAAAGTGAATAAGTGCATTTAATTGCATAGTTGTACGTAATCAAATAGCAGGTTGGGGGAACGTGAACATGATCTTTATAAGAGTAGATCACCAAATAACTTAGTATATAAAAGTAGCTTGTAGTAAAAAAGGTTGAACACCACTTCTGTATTGTATAGTTATATCTGTGAATTGAAATGCTTTCTTATGAAGATTTATTATTTATTTATTACAATTAAAGTTAATATTTTCAGTTTTTTTGATATTTCATATTTAAAAAAAAATTTGCAACTTGGAAACTTGTTAAGCAAAATCTCATAAACTGAGAATTTCTTGTATTATTAAGTATTTGTGTATTATAGTTATAGTTTTTAGCATTCTGTAGAAGGTTTAATTATGCAATTAGCTTTGTTTACACAATATACTTTGAATGAATAGTCCAAAGTAATTGAAAACTGAATTGTGTAAACAATAGGCTAAATGAATAAAGTTAAATCAAATGCTCAGGATTCAAAAGTACAAAGTAAAAACACTTGTTTTGAATAAAAGGTAGGAGTAAAAGCATTTTCTTCAATTTGTATGAGTTTTACTTTTTTCTTGCTGGCAAATCCTTCAGTTTGTGAGCAAATGCTTCCTTAGACTACATGTATCAAATAAGAGGAAGTTGAAGATTCTGGTTGATTAGAAGCTTTTAATATATTTGCTTGTATATAAATAACAAATTATATAAATTAGTCAATAAACTGTCTTATTAATCCATACAAAAATTAAATTTCAAATATATCACTATAAAAATATTAATATCAATAAAATGGGCTACAGATTTATATGCTTACAAATAGTTTTTTAAATCATATTAATATGAGAGGTGAAACATTTCTGAAATATATCAATATTTGATATTATTTGATGCTTTTTTACAAATAATCAATACTATCCAATATTTCTCTGAAAAATATTGATACTTAAACATCATTATGAAAAATTTCAATGAATAATTTTAAAAAAAAATTAAAAAATAATTATCCAAAGTATTAATAATTTATTAAACACAAAAATATTAATAAAAGACTAATATATTAATTTATTAAAAAATAATATTTTATGAAATTTACAATCAAAATTTGGAAATTGGGATTCTTTCCAGTTTAACAAAAATTATTTCTATAAAATAATTACTGATTCACTGAAACTTACATTTAAGAATAATATTGGAGTTATTGCTTTATTATAATATAATTGTGATTTATAAAAAATTTAGGTATTAAATTGCAATTACAATGCCTTCAAAAAGCCTCCTGAGTGAAAGAAAATAACTGTATTTTAGGGAATTTCTGGTAATAAATTTTGCAAAAATTTAAAAATTGAAATATAAAATTAAAATGTAGCATGAAAACAGAATAAGAATGTAGAGTTAATCTTTTTGATACTATCAACTATTACTAATATTTATATTAAAAGATTGAAAGGCAAATGATATTCTTTTTTTGTATGTAATTGAAAAAATTCTTTACTAAATATTAAAACTAAATATTTCTAATTCTTTTGAAATATCAAACTAAATATATCAAGTACAAAAATATTTAAATATTAGTTGCATTCCTATCCATTACATTGGCCCATCAAGTATTCCCTTGATAAGTGAATCTGCCTTTTGAGTCAATTTTTTTTTCTTTGAATCAAAATAAACTTATAAAATCACTAGTATGAGATGAAGTTTGGCATAATCTGCCTTTTGAGTCAAATTTTTTTTCTTTGAATCAAAATAAACTTATAAAATCACTAGTATGAGATGAAGTTTGGCATTTATAATGCTTAACATTCTTTCTTTCCTAAACTTCAGTCATATTTGCTAAATGAAAAACTAAGAATTTTTTACTATAAGAATGAGGTTAATACTAATTAGATTCAAGGTTTTAGAAGGATTTGGCACTTTGAAGTAAATGATCTCTTTATTCGTACAACTTATTATGCAAGTAAAAAGTTTCAAATAAAAGCACTTGCTCAAACTTTAAAGTAAAAGGTTTTTAGAGTGGTTTTTATTCATACTAAGAGAAATATTTGCTCCAAATTTCATAAGTAAAAGTAATATTTCTTTTTATTCATTTGGCCCATTAAATCAGCAAAAATAAAGCAAAAGTAATTATCTAAGATAATGAATGAACAAAGAATAAGCTTCTAAAGTTTTAAATTATTATAATAATTATACAGATAACACTTTTGTTTTGCTATCAATATTAATTTATAATAAATATCAAAATGTAAAATTAATGAAATAGCAATTAAAACTTCTACTAAAAAGTGGGAAATGGAACATCTAGATGTTCCATCTGTTGCAAGATATCTCAGTACAGTTTTCAATTATAATCTAACAGAAAGATAAATTAAAACTGCAAATTGTATTGATATCTAATAACCATGACTTTTCAAGTAGTTCTTCAAATTATAATTTTGATATTTATTAATTTTTGAACATCTCTATTTTCTATAATGTATTCTTTTAATAAAATTCAATAAATATTATATTATGTCATAAATTCATGACTACCCACAAACACTATTTTTTTTTTTTTTTATATATATATATTTTTTATATAAATTTTTGCATTCATTTATAAAATTTTCATTAACTATATTCTAGCATGAACAATCTCATGCAATTCTATTTTGAAATGAACTGGTTAATTCACTTTGGAAAAAGTATGAAAAAAAAATTGCTTTGCATTAGATGATCATTTTTGATGATTCATGTAAAGTGATCATGAAAAGTATATCATTTAAACTTGGCTATAATTATAAACAAAACCAGTGCTTGAGGATTGTGCTCAAACATCAATAAAAACATAAATGTTTGATTTACAAAAGCATTTGTTCTTAACATGTGCCACATTGAACTCTGTCATAGTAGGGATTTTAGAATTTTGAAAATGTGAATCTTAACATTATATAATGAATGACATTGAATTTTGATTTATTAATGGAAATTTTAATTAAAAATTGAAATAAATAAGATAGGTTTTGATTGCAATAAACAAAAAAAATTAGCTAAGACAGTTAAAAAACTTTAGCTTAATGTAATTTTGACAAAAACCATGCCAATTAAATTAAGCAAATTAGTTTGATAAACTATTAAGTTAATAATACAGTATATTCCTGATTATGGATTAACCAGGAATCCACAATTCAGAAATGATGATTAATCAATGTTTTATCTTAGTTGTGATATCTGTAAGATTTTTAAACTTCCAGATATAGCCTTTAATTATATTTTAGACAAATATTGAAAAAATTAGAATCAAATTAAAATGATAAATATTGCAATAATTTCTTGCTATAAATAAATAAATTTCTTATTTCTTTTTCAATAGATAATAGAGCATTTGATCTATGCATATTATTCATAATTTATTTTGAATATTTTGCAGATTATCTGAGGGAATTAATTTCCCACTTATCTCAGTTAATTGGGATTCTGTTGTATATGAACTGTCACACACTATCAGAAAGAGAAATAAGAATATCTAATAAAATTATCTGATACAGCCTTTAAGTTTTTTATAATTGATTAATATTATATATATTATTTAATTTTTATGTTTTAGTAAAGAGTTAATGATTAGATCTAATTAAATTGTATATAACAAATCTCTTTATAGTTCTTATCTAAATATCTTATTTAATAAATTTATCATCTGATATTTATTAATTTTTGAACATTTCTATTTTCTATAATGTATTCTTTTAATAAAATTATTGAAATATTATATTATGTCATAAGTAAAAGATATAATTATACTATTTGATATTTTCTTAGAGTGTCTGCAAGATAATGATTCTTTGATATTGAACATATCCTAAATAATTAAAATTCATTATATATAAATTATAATAATGAATTTTAGTGTTTTTAAATTTGAAACTTTATTTAAAACATGAATTGAATTATAAAAAATTAAAAGGTAAATCTTTTAAATATTTTTATTTTGTTTATAGGGAAGTTCCTCAGAGTGGCAATCTTATCACTTTATCTCAGTTTCTCTTCATTGCTGTTGAAGGATTAATATTTACAACAAAATTTGGAAAACAAAAACCAATCATACCACTTAAGTATTGAAATTTTATTTTATCTGAGTAGTCTTTGAAATATAATTAACAGATTATATTATAAAAGAATAAGCCTAATGAAAATCTCTTAAAGATTTTTTTCACTTTATTTAAATAAAAAAATTTATTAGTTTTTCTGTTACAGTATATTTGAATTCCATATTTGATTTGCTGGGATTAATTTCAAATTTATAATATTAGATCTTATATTTTTGAGCTTGATTATTTTTTATGCTATTTCATATGAAAGTTAGAGATATTACAAGATTTAATATTATTCCCACTTAATATCATTTGCAACTGTCCAAAATCATAAATTAAAATTTCTTTTGAAATGCCATGTCAGTTTTACTGGCATGCCATTGATAAATGAATTTTTGTTATTAAATATATTACAAATCTGAATTTATAAAAAAAATATCTCTTACATTATATGGATTATATTTATAATATAAACTTGTTGTGCTATTTAAATATATTGGTACTTTATCTTAAAGAAACTAATTTTTATTAATTTAAATATACTTTAAGTTAAAAAATCAATTTTTTTTTCCAGGAATTATGTTAAATTAGTGATACTCTTCTTAGTTGTGAGTGTAAGTGGGAATTATGCACATACATTTAATATTCCTATGCCATTGCAAATGATATTTCGATCTGTAAGTAATATATTAATAATTTTCTTTTTGTTTTTTTTATATGATGATAAACACAACAATGATCCATTATTATATTGCAGTTATAACCTCCTTTTTTAATTTTTAATATGGTTTAGTTACAAATTCAATTTCTTTTTTGGATTAATTTAATGAAAAAGTGAGTTGATAGGCTTGTGCTTATACTCGTATATTCATAATTTGTTCTTCAGATTGATTATCATTTCTCATTTGTATTAATTTTTAATATTAAACTGAATGATAAATAATTGAAGAATTACATTTATTGCAATTCTTAATTTAACTGTTGTTAATAATAATTATACAAATATAAATCTAATTTGTAATAGTTAAGAAAATATTTATTTGTTAGTTGTAAATTTTATATGCATATTTTCAACACTATAAATCAGATTTGAAATAAAATCATACATTATTAATTATTCTTATAGCATTTGATATATCAAGAGTGTAAGCCAGTAAAATTTCAGGCCTTAGAATCTACTCCTTTTCTTGCTATTAGGCCTGAAACATGACTAATCATTAAGTTTGAGTGATATTCAGGTTTCAATATCTCTGGTGGGGGAGCAGATAAAAATTTGAAACTTACTGGATTTAAAGGTTATATGAACCCTACTTATAGTAAAATTTTAGGCATTTTAAATTCTTTAGATTTAGGAGCTGCAGCATCATGAAATAGTGAACAGAATGAGAGATTCTTACCATGCGGTTTTGAATTTTGTGTTTCAAATTCTACACTAGATTTACCATACAGAGATGTGAAATTTCACCAGAGTTTTTATTTAATGGTTGAATTACCAACTCTATTGATATCAATTTTTTCAGAATACTTGTCAGTAGAACCAAATAAACATCAGTGGATTTCTTAAATAATGTTCATACAACTGTAAGTTTGAACTATGGCTGTGTTCACCATTGTTACATTGGAATCATTAAATTTTTTTAGTGATTCCAATGTATTCCTCTTCTTTTTTTAAATAATTATTATATATAAGTACTCTGCATACATCTGTCTTTTGCTCTTCTCTATATTGATCTTTATCAATCTACAATCAGTTATAGTGTGGTTTCTTATACAGGCTATCTTTAAGCTCATTCTTTTCATTGTCTTCACTTTTGTTGCAGGATATGGCATTTTTATAAATTTATCAACTTGTATACAGTTTTCTTCCTATTATTGTTCATCATTTTTGGAACATATCTTGCTCCTAGTGTTCTATCTTATTGTGTATCTTATGCATGTAATTATAGGTGTAGCACGTTTTTCCATTTTTTATAATCCTTTGAAATTTCTCCTTTTTCTCTTTATCACTTGAGCAATGAGTAGCAATTCTTAAAGTAAGCTTAGAATACAAGAATCATTAGACCATGTCAGTACTGATACCAGAGTTTACATCAGCTTCCTATATACCCTAATTTATATTCTTGTTGTTTTATTGTTATACTAATATCCGAGAAATGTATTACTATCTTGCTTTTCTATTTATTTTATGCAAAGTCCCATGCTATCATTTGTAAATGCTCTCCGTGATTCCTCTGTTTGTTGTCCTTTTTCCAACTTATGAAGACATCATATACATATTGTGGATAACATTTAATGGATGCATTAAAATTATAGCTTAGTTGTTCTGTAATTTTTATAATAACTAATCTTAATAGCTTTTAAAAATGAGATTCTACACACTGAAAGGTTCCAAATAGAATGTTTCAGAGAAATTTGTAATATTAAAAAAGAATGAATATTCAAACATATTCTTTAGCATATAATTCTATACATATATATGTGATGGGTTTTTAATATAAGCAAAAACATTTCAGCAATTAAATATTGTAAACTTTTCCATCTACAAATGCAGTGCTGATTTAATATAATTATTTTGAATCCTTGATGATTAAGAAGTTAAAAAATGAAGTAATGATAATATAGTTGACTTAAAAGTTATTAGGAAGACAAACAGATAAGCAACCAAATAAACATGCAAAAAACATGTGCATGTTCATGCGCACACACACACATGTGCAAACACTCATGTGTATGTTGTGTTTTCACACATGTGCAAACACAAACTGAACACTTTAACACACACACACACACACACACGTGCAAACACACACATACACAAACACTCATGTGTATGTTGTGTTTTCACACATGTGCAAACACAAACTGAACACTTTAAAAAAAACTCATCAGAATCAGATGAATAGTTCACCCAAAAATGAAACAAAAACATTTTTACATGCAAAGGTTTGACACATTTGACATGCAAATAGCAAAACCAACACCAAAATATAATACCCCAAATCAATTAATTGAAAACACAGAGACTAATGAACAAGGAAAAACTAATCAAGGATGTACTCAAAATATCTTCCACCAGCACCAAAGTACATTTCAGCATGATATTGGATGGAGTTCCTCACAGCCTTTAGAGTGTCAGTAGAAATATCTGTACAAGCAGTAATAATTTGGTCTTAAATATTCTCTACTGTTATCATAAAGAATGAAAATTGTTGTGTTCTCATTAGTTGCTGTTTTTGGGTGACCTGATCTTAGGCATTTCAAGGAATTGATGTATGATGGATCTAAATGTTCATACTGAGAGATGTCTTTCTTTATAAAGTTGAGCTACAGCAGCAATATTTGCATTAGTAGTACCATAGCATATGAACATGGCAGTCATTTCATTAAGTGTGTATGCAGCCATTGTGCTGTAAATGTACATTGAACTGTGCCTGTGTGAATGTGGCATTTTATGCCAATTGAACAGAAAATGATGATGATGTGAAAACCTCCAGAAATTTCCAGAACCAGATGTGGAAAGACATATGACATGATTTGCATGTAAAAATTTTTGTTTTATTTTTGGATGAACTATTCATCCGATTTTGATGAAGTTTTTCAAAGTATTCAGAATTGAATGCTGAACAAGTTTGTCTTTCTCTATCTGTTATGGCTTATGAGATAGGATTTGCAAGTGTACTCATTTGCATAATCAGCTCATTTGAAGATCACCATCATGTAGACCACCCATGATTTCCTATTTGTTGGCATTAAGAGATTTTTAAAATATATGATAGTTATCAAGTTATTTGGAGGAGTACAGACTTTTCTTCCACCCTATATAAAATTAAAATTTGAAATACAGTAAGACCCCATTTTAATGTGGGGGATACATTCTAAGGAAACAAAGAGCTAAATGAAACAGTGTTAAACGAGATCATTTTAACACACAAATAATGAGGATAGGTGAAACAGTACAGTGAATAAAAAATATATACATAGCATTTTTTTTTAATTTTGTAACATATATTACTACTATTGTATTACATTAATTATAGACATTTTTTTTATTCCTAATATCAATTTGTATTCATAAATCATTCACGAAAAAATTCTTAAAATTAGAAAATAAAACTGTTTAAGAACAAAAAGCAGTAATCAGGTTGCAGTAAACTATAAACAACAAAAAAATATTGATGATGAAAGAAAAACGTTTTAACTTCAAGGAACTATAGTTTAAAGTGGTATTCAGGTTAAAACTAAAATGGGGGTAATTATTATTTTTATTAGTTGTAAAATAACATTGAATTATTATTATTAGGGGGGTAGTGGGCTGAACTCGGAGGTATAGCCCAAGATGAAGTAAGAAAAGAAGTGAGAAGGTTAGGATTAAAGGCTCTGTCATTAGAAGTGTGACAGTCACTAGAGGATGAGAAAACGATGAGTGATCAGCACTAGTCAGGGACCACAAGTACTCGCCGTTTGTTAACACAAGATATTTACCTCATGTACATTGTAAGTAAAAGTTGCTGGCACATCTGCCAGTCCAGGTAAAAGTTGCTGGCACAACAATTGCTTCCAGACAAGGAAGAGCAATCAGTTTTGGTTATCTTCATTCAGATGCCAATCATTATGAAGGGCATTTGTAGAATGTAAGAAGTCCATTAAGCTTCTAAAGATCTCGACATTATTCAAGAAATATTGATTACTACAGGGCCAGTTTTGACCTTCCATGATTACAGTCTTTTCCAGTTTAGTTCTTTGATTGTCAAATTTTTTACAGTGGTAAATGAGGTGTTTGGTGTTTTGGATCTCTCCATTTTCACATTCATAGTTAGACTATGTAATGAAACCAAATCTGTGGAGATATTGTCTGAAATTTCTGTGTCGATGACAGGTCATAAATATGAACTCTGACTGTAGCAACTTTCGTATGTACTGTACTGCACTGCACTGATATCAAATGTACTATGGGACGGCATAGGAGTGTCAGTGTAACAAATTCCTGCGATTTCGGATTTATGTAAGAATAACAGTTTGAAAAATCACACCAAAATGAATCAATTAAAATATAGAATTCGAAAAAAAACTGCATTATATCAAAACAGCATTAAACGGAGCAGTGTTAAGCAGGGTCTTACTGTATTTGGCTATTATATCTATTTAAATTATAAAAGTGATTTATTTATTAAAACAAATTTTATGTAGTAGGTAGCAATATCAGACAAGTTAATATTTTTGTTTACATTTATTTATTATGGAAAAGTTTTTATTTTTATGTATAGAATAAATTAAAATTTTATGCATGAATTATATATTTATTTTAATTAAACTAATAGAGTATAAATATTCTGATTTTTATTTAATGTTTATTAAAATATAAATATGTTTTAAAGAATTCTTCATCAAAATTAAATTTTTATATATTTTAGGGTTCATTAATGGCAAATATGCTTATGGGTTTCATAATTTTGAAGAAAAGGTAATATTTGATAAGTAATTATAATAGCATGATTTTATGAATATCAACAATAATATCAATGAACTAATAGCATAAGTATTTCTAACCTCTAAAAATGGCATTTTTATTAGTTTTCTATTACTACAGTTTTTTAAAAAATTTTCTGTATATTCAAATAAATTGATTAAAATAATAATTTCTTGTAATTTTAGCTACTTTCTAAAGCAGGGCTGTCCAATCCGTCACTTGCGGGCCACATGCGGCCCACTGCTATAATGAATGTGACCCAACATAAATTTGTAAACTTCCTTAAAATATTGAGATTTTTATATACTTATTTTTTTATTTTATTGAAATTTGCAAATATCTCACTAATAAAGAAAAAGAAATTTGTTTCATTTTTGTACTAAAAATAAATAAAAATTAATGAAGTTTTTATTATTTAAATACCTATATACATTTCCTGTTCCATTTTCTGAAATATTTCTTATTTCACTGATTAAAACTTGATCTGTTCAATGATTCTAAAAAGTTTCTGAATAAAAAGAAGTCAAAGATTATTATGCTATAACATTTTTGCTCATTTGTCATAGTAATATCATATATTATATATTGTTTATTAACTTATTTGCTTAACAACTATCATTAGAATTAGTATATTTATATATAGCCCAAGACCATTTTTTTTCTTCAAATGTGGCCCAAGCAAGCCAAAAGGTTGGACATCCCTGTTCTAAAGGAAAAAGAGATTTATAAGATCATCATTATGTTTGTTGTCTGTGTAGTCCACTCCTTCCTAATAATTTTTGAGCCAGTTAAAAAATATTTATGAAATTTAGTAATGATTTACTTTTATATGACACCACATCATTTAATCCTATAGGAAGGCATTTTATTTTATCAAAATTTTATATTATTAAAAATAGATATTACGTTAAGTGTTAACAATGAAGGGATAATAGATTGTCTAGGTTTACTTTCAGTGCTTAACACTTAATTAAGCAGATAATTCATTGATGATACTAGTCATCTATTGTCAATAATCTATATATGATATATAAAATGCAATATTATGCCATAACAATGTGACCTCCTCATGATATTACAATGGATAATATCACTACTTATGTTGATGATATACAGTATATGGGAATTGTGTAAGGTAAAACTTAATATTTAATATGTATGGTAATTGGACATTTTCAGTTGCATAAATTCTATAGCTAATTGAATATTCTATTAATTTAGGAAAACTCCATTAGCTAACAATAGTAAAATTAGAATTTTGTATTTTATATACAAGCCATATTAAAATCAATAAAATAAGTCAGTTACAACAAATAAAATAAAATTTTATTTTTCATTACAGTAATTACAGTTTAAATAAAATTTTATTTTATTTAAACTGTAGAACAATGAATTTGAATTTAATTAATAATTTCAAATAATAAATTATTTAATTTTGAAAGGATCTTCTATTTATAATTAACTTTCATATTTGGCTTGCTTGATGGTTAGTGATAACGCTATTGGTGTGCTGCGCAAAAGAGCCTGGTTCTTGTTTCAGATCTGGTATCATCTGAAAAATTTTTTGGGGGTGCTGGGCCCAGCCCGGCGATCCAAATCCTTCACCATCCGGCCCCCTCCATGGGTGTGGTTGCAGCCTGTGGTTGGAATTGGCCCTGCTCCTTAGTAATCTCTCTGATTGGAAAGGGGCAATAAAATATTAAAAAAAAATACCCTTCATATTTGGAGTATTTCAGTATTATTTATGTTAAAATAAACTTGTAAGAAATTGCCAGACTTGTGCTATGGGTTGGTGGTCAATCACTAATTAGAAGTAGTGCAGGTGTTGTTAGAAGTGCAAGAGGAAAGAGTTTTGAATATTTTTGTAATACTAAAGTGTATTATATAATATTTAAACAAATTTTTTTTGTCTTAAATTTTATAATAATATCTTTTTAAAAAAACTCATTCATTAATATACATTTTAGTTATCAAATCTTAAATATTGACTGTAAGGAGGCAACAGTTGTTGATCAGTAGTGTTTTAAATAAACATACATACAAATAGAACACAGTTATGTTTTATTTGTGGGTGTTTATTTTTGTTCAGTTCTGATCCAACTGTTTTTTTACTCAGCAAGTCAGCTGATGGATGGAATTATTTGTATGATTAAAAATTGGTTATCAATGAAGACTGTATTGTTATAGTGGTGCTTTTTTTCTCCTTATTTCTCTATTTATGATTTTGGTAACATGACAAACTTGAAAAGATACACTCAGCATAAGAGTCAAAGTTTAATCAGAAGAAGCAGTAAGAAAGTTGAAAGAACAAGCCCAAGCTGAAGTCGATGACTGTGTAGTCTCATAAACAGGGTCTTAATGATTTTTAAATTAAAAAAAATTCCTTCAGTCCTTATGAATGTCATAGATGTGGGGTCAGAAAATCCCCCCTTTTCCTTTTGTCGCGAATTTGAATCGATATCAAATGACGCAATTGATATAAATTTTAATGACGCAGTTTATAATTATATTATATACAGGTAGGCCTCGATTAGTGCGAATAATGGGTCCCACAAATTTCTTGCACTATTCGAAATATTAACTATATGTAAAATATGGTAATTGGTTCTTCCTTTGTGAGATTCCGGCCATTAGCTAAACTCACGATGAATAACCACAATACTAACTGTTTAAAGAAATATTTATTTTCATATTTTATCAAATTTTTCTTTAATTCATATTAAAGAAATATTTATTTTCATTATTTTCATCTAAATTAATAACTTATCAGGAATTGCATCTCATACCATCATCAAAAGTGTTCCTCCTTTTATCCATTTCGATACTTTTTAAAAGCGAAAATTCTCCACTCACCAAATCGAAACCAAAATAAAAATCAACTTTTATCAATTTTTAATCAATCAAAAATTTCCAAATTGAAGATGATCTTAGAATTATCTTGACTGCTTTTATGTCACTCAATTACATCCATTTTTTGCTGTAGCATAATCACTAACCTCTTCTTTTATTCATTTCCTGTTTTATTATCAAAAATGTTCTTCTGTTTGTCCATTTTGATACTTTTTAAAAGAGAAAATTCTGTACTATATTGTATGTATCATACATTAATGTTAAGTAGCTAACGACAAAAAGCCATCTTTCTGGTGTTTCACCCCCTTCAAAGCCAAGTGACTGTTCTTGGCTGCTCCTCGTCCAGTTTTACTAATCGAAAATTAACGTTAATTTGTTTAATTGACATCATAAAAGGGGACGGGACCTTTGTTAGTAAGACTGGTCTATGCTTACAACTTGCATTAATTGAATATTTGTTTGCACTAACAAGAGGAGGACACAGCTGACCCTCCACCGAATTTGATCCGCTTGCATATGGTGAAAATGGCAGCAAATCAACTAATGTCCAAGTAGCCACAAGGATGTAAACATGCTATGTTACCATTATGGAATATTTGTATTTAATTCTGAGTCTTTAACCTCCAGATTTTTTGGTGTCCAAGCCCAGTCCATTCAATCCCATTCTTCACCTGATTGCCCACTATTACCATCAGTGTGGGGAGTTAGTGTAAGTACTGGATTGCCAGATACTTAGTTTCCGGTAAGAAGAAAAGCAGTATATATTACAAGAAAAAGCAATCATGCTGGCCTTCAATGCTTTTTTAAAAAAATTAGATGATTTCATTTCAATTCAAAAATACTTCCTGAAATATCTACAATAAAAGCACATATAATAAATTAATTCACTTATTAGAATTTCATGATTTGTAAATTTTTTGATGGATCCAGCCTAAGCATAAATTCAACTATGATAAATCCTACTGAATCTACCACAGATTCAGGCAGATCATAACTAGGCTGAAATGGATTCCATTAAACAGAAATGAGCCAATGATTGAAAAGTTGTATTAAAAAAATAATTACTTATTTTCCTAGTAACTATTTTAGGCTAATTTTAATCAAGCCACCAAATCAGATGGGATAATTTTGCCAACAACCACTTTTGGAGCCCAACCATAAGCTGGGCAACACCCATGATAGATGAAAAATTAGATACAGTCAATTCTCGTTATTCACAGATTCCGTATTCGCGTATTCAACTATTTGCGAAAATTTATTTGTAACCACAAAATTGTTATTCGCTGACTCCCGCTGAGCGGCAAAAATATTGTTATCAACATACACCCTTTCTCTTTCTTTCTGGAGAGAGAGGGAGAAAGGAAGTTGTTTGTTACCAAATGTAACTCTGAACGGTTTGCCGGAAAATTTCTCATTATCTATCCTTGCTCACTCCATGACTGAGGTAGGCCAAAAGCCTGTTCATATCGTCTGCAGGTCCCATAGAAGAATGTGACCCTATGCTTGAATGCAGCGTCAAATTTAGGCAAGTAACTTCCTGCGCACTTGCTCCTTATACCAAAATTTTAGAAGATCTGAGGCAAAAAGCGATGCAGACAAGGCTGACGCAGTTCAGAAAGACAATGTGTCATCTATCACATCAAAGATCTTGCAACATCAAAAAACTATCAATCAAAAATAAGATTTTATTTACTACATAGTTAATGTTTTTAAAAATTAAATAAAGATTACTGTATTTATAATACTGTATATAATACTACAGCAATACCTTGCATAGTCCGGGTTTCACTATTCTTATCCAGATAAGTATTTATATTTATAGATACTGTAATTTGGCTGAACTTTAAGAATATCAGATTGAAATTCAGTAATTTATTAAAAAATAGTTTTGTAATTTAAAAAAGATTTTTTCAATTAGATTTTAATTTGGTTATCTTGAGTGACTATGGATATTTTTATTGAAGATATACTATAAAAGTCTCATAATTTTCATACTTTATACTTTGAATATCAAAAATAAGATGTAAAGGAAAAAATTATGCAAGTAAATATACTTATATCATAAATACTAGTTAAACAATATTATCTACTATATCAATGTCATATGAATAGCATTGATAATAAGGCAATGCATATTTTGAACAATAAAAACTCAGAAAAAAAAATTGACATAAAATCAATAAATATATTTTGCTAAAGAATTAAAGATTTATTACACTTCAACAAAATGCAGATTGACTACTACATAATGGTAAACATTATATATCAAAACAATAAATTTTTAAAAATGGCATATGAACCATTAATATTGCAGATCTCTCAGTTTGTACTTTAAAATGATGAGGATCAATCTTTTAATTTTCCAAAGAAATCTTTCTATCAATGAATATAGTATCTATCAATCAATGAATATAGTATTTATTGTTTGCTCAAATTGCCACTCCAGGTCAATCTCAGTTTAAATCTTAAAAGCATTTTTGGAAAATGCTCATAAATTAGATTCTTGTAAATTGGAAACTAAATTACATTAACTACTATTAAAAATATTATTATGCATTTTTGATCTCAAAAAATACATTTATTTTCCAATGAAATAAGCTGATATACTATCAAAATACTATAAATGATGGCAAAATTACTTCAATAAGTACTATTAATTGTTATGAAACAACCTAAAAATGCAATTTTCTTAGTGAAAGTCCATAATGAAGTGGCTGGCTGCTGGAAACCGTTATATAACTTCCATTTACATGATAGTATTTCTTGTGTGGCAATATTATCATATATCATTTGATGTTATACAAGTTCAATTCCATGTCCCATACATACATATGCTTTTAAGAAAATAGTTATACAATGGTACCTCATAATTTGGTACTAATCTGTCACTGAACTATTGTCGAATTGCAGGACAATATGTCCCATATAAGATTATAGAAAATTGGTTAATTCATTGTTGGACTCCCATCCTACTTCCCCTAATGGGGTGGTGAGAGAGATGCACTATATTATTTTCTTTACTATACGATTTTACTATTGTTTAACACACTAAATTACAAAATACACTATTTTATATACAATACACACAATTTATTAGCACTTGGATGTTGGAATGAAGTCTTTCAGCAGACACCCAAGTATCCACAATCTTCTCTCTCTGTTACAAAATGTTGCCACAGTTGTCCTAGGAATGCCATACTCTTGAGTTACATCTTAATTGCTCCACCTTTCTGCATTTTATCTAAAATTTCTTTCTTCTTCCCTATGTTCAATCAAATGGTGTTCTTTCTGTAATTATTCCTCTGGTCAGTTTTCTTTGAACCCATCCTTATATTTCACTCAAAAAAATAACTATGGATGCACAAATTTGTTAATTTCTGAAAAATGCAAAATTGAAAATTAACACAGACAATACAGGAAAACACGAAAACAACCCAACAAGAACTGACAAATAGCAAATGACATCACACAATTCCATGCATGCTCATATACCAAACCCGCAAAACTCAAATGTCGAATTGCGGGACATCGAATTGCGAGGCACCACTGTTCCCGCAAAACTCAAATGTCGAATTGCGAGGCACCACTGTATTTACAAATCGATGAAAGAAATATGTCGAATTGTGAGTAAATTGTGAACTGTATAAGGATGGTAAAAACAAGTTATTGGAAAGCCCCATTACTCCCAATCCTTAAATATCTGTTTTCTTAATATCAGTATCAAATCATTTGCTGATTACTAAGTAGTTCTATTGTAATCCCTATTGTAGATTTCATGTGTGTGGTGAAATTGTAGAAGAGGGTAAGTGGATCGAAAGGTTGGACCTGATCTGGAATCTTCAGATTTCTCAAGGAACTGGGATTCAATCCTAGTCTTCTAGTAAAAAATCAGATCATTTCCATGCATCTAATGCAGCCAATTTTTGGTACCTGATTGCATTTTATCAAATGAAAATCTTGTAAATTAATATCTGTTTTATTAAAAAGCCAATATCTTTTAAAGATAATATTTATCTAAGAAATGGCTAGTTTATATGAATATAAATTTTTTATATGCACAATAAAGATTTATGCCATTTGCATTTGAAAAGAAAATAATAGTTTTCTTGAGACATGCACTTAATGATTGTGCTTGAGATCCCTCTCAATTTTATTTTCAATCACTCTTCTCTATATTGAAAATTCATTAAAAATAAGATATTTTTATGTTTTATCTTTAATTTGAAGTTATGAGCTTATAATTATTTTTATTAACTATTAGTGTAATTATTCAATTAAGTTCAAAGATATAATAAGAGATATAATATATTCTAACAAATTGTACCAGTATGTGTTCTGGTCATGGAAAAAGTACTGGAACAATGTTCTGATCCCACTACACCACAGATGATATCACATGTAATGATTTTTCTAGGAGAAAATGCTTAGTATTTAGACTATAATTTAATGTAATTATATATTTCTATTACATATATATTGGCTTAAAAATGCAGTAAATTCCCAATATATTTGGTTTCAAGTTCCATGATTTTGGAGATTTGTTCTTTTATTTGTATTGGGTTTCTTTATAAAATTGAATAAAAATTCATTAAGCAATTTATTTTTTGCAAAAATATTACTTATGGCATTGAATTTTCATGTCTAAGCATATGATATATTCATTTTTATTTAGTCACTCCATTTATCATTCCATTTACTTGCATTTAGAATTTAGTCCTTATTAGATATATATAATAAAATTTAAAATAATGTAAAATTAATTTAATGTAATTACACAATTACATTAAATTAATTACTTATTATGTACTGTATATTACATATATAAATGATGATGCAATTGCAAATTTTTTATACTATTTTAAAAGGAATTTTTTAATGGGCCATTATGAAATATTGTCTTATATGGTTTTCAACTTACATGGAATTTTTCAGAATGAAATAACTATTTAAATTGAGATCTTTCCTAATTTAATCTTTCAGTAATACAGGAAAGATCCCAATTTAGATGTTTTCTTTAAAAAATGATTTTTGCACTATCATTCTTTTTAACTTTTTATTTTTTCCTGTAAAAAAGTGATTGTTTATTTTTGTAATTTGAACACAATAGATGAAAGGCAACTATTAATCCTTTTGTAAAATTTATAATGTATCAGAAGGAAATTTAAGTGTTTGTGTGTGCATATGCATGCATGCATGCATGCATACAGGACAGATGCTCCATAATGATTGGGACAAAAATCAAACCATAAATTTCTTGCATCAAAATAATGAAAAAGTTCTTATAAATATAGGACAGAAATGTCACATTTAATAGAAATGTGTACATTTTATAGTGGTGTTTTTTCAGATTGAAAAAGGAAATGCATTTAAAAAAAAAATTGACGTCATAGACCAAGGTGGAAAAATGTAAGAAAATGTTAAACTGCATTGTCAATTTTGTTTTTTTAAATTTATTTCATTGACACATGTTTCCTTTAAGATCTTTAAAAAAGCATTACTAAAAAAGGTTCATATTTCTCTTAAATGCTGCATTTTTGGGACTTGTTTATAAGCACTTTTTCATTATTTTGATATAAGAATTTCAGTTTGTTCCAATCATTATAGGATATCTTGTGTATATTATATAGCAGTGGTTCTCAACCTTTTTAACACATGACCCAACATATTTTTTTGAAATTGTACTGTGACCCAATTATTTATTTTATAATATAAAATAAAAAAGGTAATATATCAGCATGATACTGTATGTACTCAGATTAACTTATAGTACAATGGACTATGATGTATTACTTACATACAACAAAATATAACAATATGAACTGTAAATTAAAAACATACACTGTAATTCTTACATTTCAACAAAAAAAAACATACATTTTAAAGAAATACAAAATACGATTACTAATTTTCACACACTAAATGAATACACTGACTACTTAAAAAAATGGTAATGTACATACAAAGTTATTCTTATTGCTGTTCTGACAACTGACAATTACACACTAGTTCAAAACTAGCAAAACTGAGAAGGGGAATGTACTGATAAATGCCAGGATGGGCAAAACAAACGTGCACATAAGTTACATTCACAATGTCAAAATTAATTTAATTTAATAAATTAAGAAATTAACATACCAGAAATTAATACCATTCAGAACCTCATAATTAATTTTTCGAAATTAACATAAAAGTCATTATTTTTATTTTTTTTTTATATTTTTGTTTTAGTATTTTACCAGTTCCTTTGTGACCCATTAAAAGTTTAATGCAATTCAAAGGTTGAGAAACTCTGTTATATAGTATTATGTATATATTACATTATATATACTTGTGATATAATGTTACAAATATACATATTAATTTAAAGATTTTAAAAATTACTTATAAGTAAAAAACAAGTACTTTCTCTGGATAAACAATTTATTAAAATACTAATATTTTCTGCTATTTTAGTTAATCTTACTGAAAATAGAAATATTAATGTGTTTAAATTGTAATACTTCTTTATTTTATATCTACTTTTGCTATATAAGATGAATTTGTTTATATAAACAGAAAAATTCATTTAAACAATTTATTTTACTTATTTTTTCCAATAAAGAGAAAAATACATTCCTCAAATTCTGCAGTAGAAACAGAAATTGGACATTGGATATTAGGTAAGAAAATTAGATATTTAAATTCAAATAAATATAAATAATTAAAAGTTAATAAGTTAAGATCTATAATTCTTATATCAAATTCCTGTGTTGCTATTATAAATATGTATAAATGTTTCCATTCATAAATATATAATTTGAACAAGAATTCAAAAGAGGGGCAAGAAACTAATCAATAAATTTCTATTTTAAATTTTAAATAGAATAAAAAAATAAATTTATTTGTTCAAAAATATATTTCAAATCTTTATAGGGAAAATAGATTCTATTCTTTTATATTCATTATACTTTATTATATTTATTTTTTCATAGTCCTGCAGATTATAAAGGAACTGTCCCACCTTTTTTTTTTAACAAAGACTTATAATTTGAAAAAAAAAAAAAAAGCATATATTTGTCACAATAACTCAATTTTTACTTAGCATACTGTTACAAAACTTGGTACAATTGTTTATCCTATTAATTGCACAATAATTCAATTTTTATTTAGCATATTGTTACAAAACTTGGCATTGATGTTCATCTTATTAATCAGATATGCTGTATATTTTTTAGTAAAGATCTATAAATTAAATGATTTTAAATTGAAGATGCTTTCATAGAGAAAAGTGATTTATCTTAACAACAGATGCTACTAGGATGGAGGATGCAGAGAGTCAGGAGTGATGCATGAGTGATCACTATGTTTCTGATTAGATATAAACCAAACATAAATATGAAAAGAATTATCTATAAATAATTAATGCTAACTTAGATTAATATCAAGAATATGAAGTGATTGTTTAACACAATGAAATTTTAAATAATGTTTCTTTAATTTTAATGTTTAGGAAATTTTATTATTATTTATTTTTTTATTTAGGATTAGTTCTTCTTACTTTTTCTATATTGCTGGCTGCAGGAATGGGAATATATCAAGAAACATTAAGTACAAAATATGGAAAACATCCAAAAGAAACTCTCTTCTATTGTGTAAGAATATTATAGTTACATTAATATAATTAAAATATGATTTTAGACAATTGGTATATCTTAAATTTTCTTTCTAGATAGTTTTGATATTTTTCAACGAAATTAAAAAAAAAAATTTGAAATATAACTTTATGTATGAATTAAGATTTTTGTAACTTAATACAAGTCAAATTTTATATAAGAGAAAAAAGATTAAAAAATAGGTTAAAACACCTGGGATTAGGAACTACAATGATTGCACTATACAGCAATAAAATTAGACAATGCTATTAGAGAATGATATCATTACCAGTAATATTGCAAAGTCGTGATTTAGAACGAATGCAATACTATTAATTATAACTAAGCCTAACGGTTAGTGACTCTGCAAATTCCAGAGTTCTGCCTGAGCTCAGGTCTTTTTTCTAAGTTCTAACTTTGCAAAGTCGCTGATTAGAACGAGTGTCAATACTACTAATTATAACTACCTAACGGCTAGCAACTCTGCAATCCAGAGTTCGGCCTGAGCTCAGGTCTTTAACTAAGTTCTAACTTAAATCTACTTAACGTCAAAACTATCTAACAACACTTCACGTTAACCAGCAAAAACAAAACCGGAAACGGGAACTTACAACTAGAAGTAATGAATGAGTGTTAAAACTAGACGGACAAAAAAAAACGATGTAGAACTTATACTAATAATTGGAATAATTTCTCAAACAAGTTAAATAACGAAAAATATAAAGAGTATTTACATACTTATACATAACAAGTTCAAAATTATTAGTTTACAGAGTATTTCATTCATGTCATTATCTTTACAATTCAATGATATATCGAACAAAACACCGATATGGATCATTCTTATTTTCACATATCAGTTTCAGTGGTAAAATTTATGTAGATAAGATGACATCATTAACCGGGATAGCTCCTCCGGATACGGTTCCGACTCCGTATCACGTGATTGCCAACTACGACGGAGAAGGTGGAAGTAAGTTAACTTTTAAACTAAATATAATACGTTAGCAAATAGGAAAATAATGATAAATAAATAATAGAGTGCATAATAAAATAAAAATAGGACAGGTCAAAGTCAACTTCCTCACACTCCTTAGAGTGCATAATAAAATAAAACTAGAACAGGTCAAAGTTAACTTCCTCACAACTTAAATTTAATTAGCCAAAAAACAACCTAACACAATGTAACATCTAACTGACAAAACAAGACCGGAAATCGGAACTTAAACTAAAAGTGCCGATTAAGTGTTAGAGCTAGAACAAACAACGATGTTAGAAACTTATACTAATAATAGGAATAAATTCTCAAACAAGTTAAATAACCAAAAAATATAAATTTATTAGACTCGAAACACTTACAAAAGTGTTAATAAATGCTTTATTGAAATTATAATAAAGCAACAATAAATTAATCAGCAAAACTTGTTTAATCCAACTCAAATACTAACAATCAATTATTCACACAAATAAGAACCTTAAATACTACTAAAATTCTACTACCTCCACCTCCAATACAAACTTCAAACAATCGTCGATATCTTAAATACTAATTAAATCTACTACCTCCACCACCGATACAAACTTCAAACAATCATCGATCTTTACAAGGAACTCAAATGTCACTTTTGCCAATTTTACATCAAGACAACACCTCTCGTTATCAAACTTGTCGATTGCGTCGATCTTTTATACAGGTAACTTACAATCCCGCACTTTGCTCATTTGCATACTTAGAAGTAACAAGTTTTAAAGTTGTTAGCTTACAGGGTAATTCATTCATGCCATTCTCTTTACAATTAATTTATCTACCGAACAATACTTCGATACAGATAATTCTTACATTAGCATATCGGACTAGTGGTAATATTATTTAGATAAGATGACGTCATTAACCGGGATAGCTCTTCCGGAGGACGGGGTAATTCATTCATGCCATTCTCTTTACAATTAATTTATCTACCGAACAATACTTCGATACAGATCATTCTTACATTCGCATATCGGACCAGTAGTAATATTATTTAGATAAGATGACGTCATTAACCGGGATAGCTCTTCCGGAGGATGGGTTCCGAATCTGTATCACGTGCTTGCTAACAACAGAGGCGGAGAATGTGGGAAGTAAGTTAATTTTTAAACTAAAATATATTACATTAGAATATAGGAAAATAACGATAAATAATAGTGTGCATAATAACATAAAAATAGGACAGGTCAAAGTTAACTTCCTCACAATATGATACTTAAGATCAATAAACAATACACAAAAACATAAATAAATCAAATAATATGAAGTTTTAATAATATAAACTAACATGCTTGAACTTGTTAACATGTTAGTTTACATAAAAACAGTAGCTCTTTGCACTATATATCTGAAAAAATTAAAAAAGTTTATAGAGAATATTTTATCTAAAGTCAAATTTACATAAGTCAGGGAGTAGTTGTAATGAGAGTTAACAATTTAGAAATTAAGAAATTTTTGAATTATAATAGAATTATGATTATCCAAAGTAATTGAATATACAGGTAATTTAGATAGATAATTATTCAAACTTTTAATATTAAGTCTTTGTAACTCAGTAGTACTGTATAACATATGCTTCAACAATATGTAGATTTGATTTATGCAGAGTTTCATTGAATGATTCACTTATTTAAGTATTCATTATGTCACTTAATGAATTCAAAAATATCATATATTAATACATATTTTTGCTATTCATGAATATATATATATATAAATGATTTAATATATATTTTTAGAAGAGAAATAATAATAATAAAATATTTTTTATTTATTTTATACTAGAAACTTAAATTATATTTTATAATTTTATAACATACTATTCAATTTTTATCAAGATAGGTAATATTTTACAAAGATATATAGCAGATATGCATAAATTTTTTCTCATTACTTTTAGGGTATCTAAAATATATGTAAATATTTAAACATAATTTACAAATATTTATTTTATTTCAGCATGCACTGCCACTTCCTGGATTTCTATTATTAAGCAAAGATATTTATTTTAATATAGTGGAATTTAATAATTCAGGTAATTACTTTATTACTTATGTGTTTAATACATTTTGTATTGATGAGATTCTCTCATTTTTGCGATATCAGCTTGCCAGAAAGATGAAATTTATTTTTAAATTTTCTTATACAACTTTTGTATATTTGCAAAAAAAACATTGATTTAAAAAATATATGATATTGATTTTTGATGGATAAAAAACTGTAGAGATTCTATTGGAACTTTGGAATGTTAGATATTCTATAAAATGTCAAATATTTTTTCCGGCAAAGTATAATAGACAACAGGAGAGACATTTGATTAACAAATTGAAACCTGTGAAGCCCAAACTAATTAAAAATATAATAGAAAGTAGAATTAAGAAAATTTTATTAACAAAATGATATCTGAAACTTAAGCTAAATAAAAATATTCTGATGAACATCACATCATTTTATTCTTCTATTTATTGCAGCAATCTAAAATTGAATGGCATTTTGAATTGCATAATATATTTTTCTTAACATAAAAACATTTTCTTAGCTTGAGATTTTGTCTTACATATGACTTATCTTACTTTATCCGTGATTTTTAATAGAATATTAAAAAGCCTAGGTAAAGTATATATATAATTTCATTCTTTGGCAAAAAATACTAAGACATTCTATAGAATATTTAGGCATTCTATACAATATCTTTGTTTCACACTTTGTCAATATAAAAAAAAATACAAGTAGTTCCAGTACATACAACCACTATCAAACAAAATATTGTTAGTTCCAGTCTTTACAAGCTAATTCATTTCTGTAGTAAACTCATAAATCAAGAATCAATCTTCCATGGACATAATGTTAAATTTTGGAGTTCTGTTCTAAATAAGAAAATTTAACAATAATAAAATTAAGTAAAAGTAAAAATCAATAGTGCTGTATTATATAACTATGTATGTGGGTTTAAATGTCTTTTATGAATGTTCAGAACAGTTAATTTTTTTTGAAATTTTTTATTGAAATTAATATTCATATTTTTGATACTTCATATTCAAAAAAAATTTTTAAATTGGAGGACTCATAAACTGTGAACTACCTGTATTGTCAATTTAAACTTGTAATAACTATTTTGATGTATCGTTTTATGAAAGATCTAATAAAAATTGTAGCAGTTTAAGTTTGATATGCTCAGTATTATTATTATATTACAATTTGCATTACAGTCTTTAAAGTTTTATAAAAAAATTTAAGAACCATTTAAAACTAATAACTCATATATTTTGATATATTATTATATAATAAAAAGTTTTATTGAAAATTTCATTTATATTTCCCTTATCTATTGAGAAGTTTCTTAGAAAAAATATAATAATGTCTTATCACAGTTTATGCTTTACAATAATTACTTTTTTTAACTTGATGATAAAATGGACAATTTTAACAATTTATTTGATAATAAATATAAGTAAACTGAAAATCTAATTATTTTTAAGAGCAATAAAATATGTAAAAACAATAATTGTAAATTGTATAAAAAATAATAAAAATAATTTCAAACATAAAAGCAACTGTAAATCATTTGATGATGATATCAGATGGCCTCTAAAATAGCATTGCTAATAGCATTTTCATAGCTTTAATACAAATAGCCAGAATATGTGAAACATTCATTTAAAAATATTTGAAGCTGATAAAACGAAATTTGATGCTATCATACTTTGATTAAAGTATATAATGATGGCATATCTATGTATGAGGAGGGACCCAAAAAAAACCGGATTTTTTGTATAAAAACCTTATTTATTAACTTTTTTACAAAATTCCTTCAGTCATCTTCAAAGTACTCTCCATTAGATTCGATGCACTTTTCAAGTCTTTTTTCCCACTGTTTGAAGCATCTCTGGAACTCTTCAACTTTGATATTGTCCAGTACCCTTTGCGAAGATGTTTTTACCGCCTCCACATCGTCCAAACGCTTCCCTTTTAGATTTTTCTTCATTCTCGGAAAGATGAAGAAGTCGCACGGGGCTAGGTCTGGTGAATACGGAGGGTGGGGAACGACAGGCCATCCCCGAGAGGCCAGATAGTGGATCACTCGTAAGGCCGTGTGTGCGGGGGCGTTGTCGTGATGAAGGAACCAGTCACCTGATTGCCAAAGTTCTGGGCGTTTCCTCCGCACATCCTCTCGCAGACGTCTTAAAACTTCCAAATAAAAGTGCTGGTTAATTTTCATCGTTTCGAGATGTTGAAGGACGCCCAGAACGAGCATGGTCTTCAACACTCATCTCACCACGTTTAAAGCGCCCAAACCACTCGAAAACTTGTGTGCGGCTCATAGCATCCTCCTTAAAAGCCTGTTGAAGCATTTGGTAAGCTTCCGTTGCCGATTTTTCAAGCAGGAAACAAAATTTCAAACACACTCTTTGTTCTTTTAAATTTGCCATAACGACTTCGCAGGCAGAACAAAATAACAGTAAGAGAAACACAACACTATGCTCAAACATTAATGTACAAACTGACGCCGTCTGCACAGCTGTTTCGTGAAGGTCTCTACTAACCCCATCTAGCCGGAGAACTGTCTACTACGTCTATGAATGGCAGTGCGCTCTCAGTTCGGTTTTTTTTTGGGTCCGCCCTCGTATTAATTAATTGAGATACCTATCAGAGACGTTTTTCAAATATTTCTAGTATATTTAAATCTTTGATTTAAGTCATTAAAGATAATTTAGCTAATTGATAATTTGATAAATAAAAACTTTTAAGATGAATTATCTAAAATGAAGAGAAAATTAGTATCCATAAAGCTTTTCTCTTAAATATTCATATAAGTATTTATCATGACAACTATTTATAACCAAGTCAAAATATTATTTATATTACATAGAAAATAAATATGCTTATATTGAAATGGTATATAGTTATTACAAATTTTTGTAAGCTAATTTCATTTATAAAATATAGGTATTTATTGATGTAAATTATTTTAATGCTATTTTTTTAATATTCATTATTATTTCTGAAACCTTAACAGATAATATATTTTAATTAAATTTTAAAATATTATTTAAAAATAAAAATTTTAAAGTTCTGATATGATTTTTTTATAATCATGCTATATCTTGAAAAATTATGATAAAAATCTGAAATACAAATGTTGTTGAAGTTAAAATATTCAAATGACAAATTTTCATACATACAGAAATTTCATTTTGTTTAAAATTTTAAAAAATTTCAAAAATTGTACAAAAGTTTTTTAACATTTTGATAGCAAATTGGTATATTAAAAAATATACTGTAAAACTATATGAGACATTCACAGCCAAATCGATTAACTCCACCTTTTGAATTTTTTAAAATTTTAGTGTCAAAACACTTGATTGACTCTAAATATATTTATATAAAAAATAAATTTCCTTAACAGTTAGGCTTAACACCACTAAATGATAAAAATAGTTTTGGCCATCGAATAATAAATAATTTATTTCAGAAGCCAATTTGATTAACTCCATATATTTTTTTATAATCATGCTATATCTTGAAAAATTATGATAAAAATCTGAAATACAAATGTTGTTGAAGTTAAAATATTCAAATGACAAATTTTCATACATACAGAAATTTCATTTTGTTTAAAATTTTAAAAAATTTCAAAAATTGTACAAAAGTTTTTTAACATTTTGATAGCAAATTGGTATATTAAAAAATATACTGTAAAACTATATGAGACATTCACAGCCAAATCGATTAACTCCACCTTTTGAATTTTTTAAAATTTTAGTGTCAAAACACTTGATTGACACTAAATATATTTATATAAAAAATAAATTTCCTTAACACTTAGGCTTAACACCACTAAATGATAAAAATAGTTTTGGCCATTGAATAATAAATAATTTATTTCAGAAGCCAATTTGATTAACTGGCCAGTGAATAATAAATAATTTATTTCAGAAGCCAATTCGATTAACTCCATATTCTAATGTAAATCATGGCAATAATGCGAGTCAAATGTTTATAGGCATCGTATTATGCCTAAGACAATTTTTGAATTTACCTTCAAAGTTAGAATTATATTTTGACATCTTTTAAAATCACTAAATTGGAAGGCTTGATTGAGAGACATGTAGGAAAGATACAATACTGCTTACATGAAAGTTTTGGCTAACCAGTTTCTATTCAATAAATTTTTTAGTTTTAGTCAAGATCTTTCTTTAGTTGATAGGATACTAGAATAAGAATTTAGTTAAGTAATTTTTTAATACAATGATAACGGTAAGCTGTTCATTTTGTCATAAAAAAATAATTAATTAGTTTCTGTTATATGTGGATATTAATAGAATAACACCTTGGTAAAATAAACAATTTATTATATTAAACAAAGTAAAAGATAATTAAATATAAAAATAATGAGACTACTGCGACCATAACTTGATGACTGCGACTAAAAGTTGGTTCCCACTAGCAAGGAACCATGGCAGAAAATATGCATGTGAAAAATGTAGTGCAGTTTTGACATCATACCATGGCATAAAACCTACTACTATCTGGTGTCTAGATGAATTCAACTTTTCTGCGACAGTAAAATCTGTCGAGATAACATTCACCAATGAAATCCATGCATTTTGTGACATTGAATGGTTGGTAACCTTAACAGTCAAGATGGCGTGATTCTTTCTTTGTCATTAAATCTCATCTCTTTGATCAAAAATTGCATAGAAACATTGTTTGTATTTCTTCTTATAAATATCTTTGATCCACCATTTTCCTTTCCTCAATTTTGTTTCAGTTTCCTCATTTACTGCAGCTGTTAACATCATTTTGTAAAAAGTGAGTGTCTTTTGTTGCTTAGCATCCATTTTGTTTTACACGAAATGAATCATGGGAACAGCACTAAGAATCTTGGGGGAAGTGAAGCTTACCATGACTGAGGAATCTGCAAGCAGAATTGCCTCCACATTTATCTGTGATGGTTTTTGACCGTTCTGCTTTCTGTGGAAAATAGTGGGAACCAATCTTAACTTTGCATTCAGCCTTGTTCCACAATGCTCTGACATTGTCTATCAACCAACTTTTGTTTAACATTTAAAATATATACTGCATTAACTTATTTTTAAAAATATTTTTAAGATTGAATTCAATGGTATTATTATTATTTTTTATTTTCACTTGCCAAATTGATTAACTCCATCAGTCTCACAAAAATTGTGATAAAATAACAATTACTCCAAGGATATACTATCTTATGCATTTTATATGTCATTAGATAAAAACTACACTTATAATGATACATTCTACAATGTTTATTTGAATTTATATTTTAAAGGGACTTTTAAAAAACAATGTATATTATTTTATCATTTTTCTCTACTTTTTGTTTTGTAGAGTTGATCGATTTGGCAAGTGAGTGGCTTATATATAGGTATCCTTCAAGTTATAAACACTTGATTTAGGAAATATACTTTAGCAAACTGTACTAATATATAATAGCTTTTCAATATATGAAGATAACTTTTGTATTTAGGAGGAATAATTTCATCATCAATTAATTTAATCTATTGTAATTTGTTTAAATGAATTGTATATTGTTATCTATAATAATTTATAATATTTGATGCAAGCTCAATAAAATTGTTGTATAACAGTCCTTAAATTGTTTTGGAAAAGAAGTCAATTAATTCAAATAATATACTATCACTTAAATGATAGGAATAATTGATTTCTTTCATGATTTTTTTGTTTATTCTCTTCATTGATTGCATCAGCTGTATTTTTCATATCAAATTTACTTCTGTATGAAATTGTCTTTATATTAAGATAAAGTTCATTTCAGTTTCCCATCATAGGATCTGGAATTTAATTTGACATTTGAATATGCTAATAATACAAGTATCATTTTTTTAAAAAATCATTGCAACTATATAAGACTATATATAAATAGAATAATGTTCAATCATTAAGTTAAATAGTCTCCAATATAACATATTTTTTATCCATAGGCAAAATATTGTCATTGTTAATAAAATAACAATATTTTGTCATTTTATTGGAAAATATTAAATCTAACTATGGTAATCTTTTAAATAAGTGAACTATTTTGTGTATATTAGTTTTAATAACATTTATATATACAAGTATTTATATACTTGTGTACATAAATGCTTTATAAATAATTTTTAATAATTATTTTATTACATTATAGTTCCATATGAAATTCCAATTTTGGGTGTTGTTCCAAAAATGTGGATTTATTTATTTTGTAATGTTCTTACTCAGTATCCTTTCAATGAATGCTTTAGTAATTAAGAAATTATTAATTGTAAATAAAAATTAGTTTATTATTATTGTATTTTTTCCTTAATTATTATCCAGATATGTTTGTATACGATCTGTATTTGTACTCACTACACAGTATTCCTCTTTATCAGTAACAATGGTTGTTACACTTCGAAAGTTCATTTCACTCTTGATATCAATTTTTTATTTCCAAAATCCATTCACACTGGCTCATTGGATAGGAACTTTATTAGTTTTTGTTGGAACAATGATTTTTATTGATATAATAGGAAATTTTAAAAAGTTATCTAAACAATTTGGAATAAAAGTAGATTAGAGGTCAACAAAATGTGAAATTTTCTTATTAAACTGTGATAAAATAAATTATTGAATGTTATGAAAATATTTAATATTTTATCATTTTTAATATTTTCCCCTTTGAATGATTTATTTTTATATATTTTTTCAATTCTTTCCATTTAATATAATATACAGTATATTACTATTAATATATTATTATAACCAAAAATAGAGACTTGTTTTATAAAGAAAAAATATCACATCAGCAATAATAAAATAAAATTATTAGTATGCTGTTATATTAAAGAAAAAATAATCATTGAAGTACAGTTTCTATGATTTATTAAAAATACGATGTTAAAAAACAAAAAGTGAAAAAAAAAATTTATAGAGTTATAGATATTTAATTCAAAATTATTATTAATTGAAAGTTATTTATATTATAATAATATATCTATATATTGTTAGTAATTTGTGATTTTAAATCTGCATATGCAAAAATTAAATTTTTATGAAAATTACTTGATAAAATTCAATAAAGAAAACAATTGTTCACCAACAAATATTCTTAAAAGATTTTGATAATTTTTGTAAATATGAAGAAATTAAATATGAAATCATTCTATTATTATTAAAATATAAATAAAAGAGGTATTAGAATTAATTGAATCTCTATGCAATACAGTGGTGCCTCGCAATTCGACATTTGAGTTTCACGGGTTTGCGCATGCACGTGCATGGAATTATGTGATGTCATTTGCTATTTTTCAGTTCTTTTTGGGCTACTTTAGTGTGTGCCTGTATTGTTTGTGTTAATTTTTAATTCTACATTATTCAGAAAGTAAAAAATTGTAATTATTATTATTTTTTTGAGTGAAATGTAAGGATGGGTTCAGAGAACTGACCAGAGGAATAATTCTGAAAAGAACACTTGATTAAGCAAAGAGACGAAGAAAAAATTGCAGATAAAGTGCAGAAAGGTAGAACAATTAAAATGTAACTCGAATATGGCGTTCCTAGGACAACTGTGGCAACGTTTTGCAACAGAGACAGAAGATTATGGGTGCTAGGCTGTCTGCTGGAAGACTTCATTCCAACATCCAAGGGCTAATAAATTGTGTGTTGTGTATAAAA